>MU224352.1:795337-853171 GCA_018584345.1 Thuja plicata | reverse complement strand
AACTAAACATTTAATAACATTTATTAAATGTAATAACTAATAAGTTGAAGTTGTAATTTAAAATGATTAAGTGACACTCACACATGTCCTAGTGACATCAAATGACAAGCCAAAAGTTAATGGGACCTGCGATAGTGCGACAGTGCCAGAGACCGTTAGATGAGCACAAATCAATGGTGTGTGGTGTATTTCAGGCTGAAAGGGAAAATAAATTCCATTTCTGCAAACCTATTCTGAAATAATGTAAATGAACTCAAACTCACAGTCATAGAATAAGTATCACTTACCTTTGCCTCAAATTAAAATGCAACAATGCATTCATGACTCACCAATGCAGTATTGAGTATACAGTTCCACTCAATAGACTGAAACTTTTGAAACTTTGCTATGATCAAATATAGAGATATCAAAATGTTTTTATACCAATGCTTATTCAAAAAATTTGGCGGGAGGTATTAGGTATACAAATATTTGGCGAAGCCCGCGTAATTATAACACGTCTTTGGTTATTTTTGAGGCGATTATGGGTCGTCCAATACCTTCCCATGATTAATAAAGTTGGCTAAATTACGTTGGTTAGAGACATGCGTCCGTAAAATTCCATGCGAATATAGGTCATCGATTTGGGGTCGCTTAGAAATTATAGGCAAATGTTGTAAATTTATGGGGACCAAAATTTATATTCCATTGGTGATAACGTGTAAGAAATGGAAAAATTAAATAAACCGATGGGCGATGGGCAGGGGCTTTAGACCAAATATTAATAAATGTCGATCGATAGGGTTAATCCAATATGTCAAAAATATTTGCCAATTTTGGGGTCGTTGACATGCGACATTCGCCAAATAGCGAATAATCGCCACTAAAGTTTCCATTGTAGCTGACATATTCACTAAACCCTTACCAAAGGATACATTTGAGTACTTGAGGAATAGACTAGGAGTTCGTCCCTTGTCTACCGGCCACTAAGCTGACTAGGAGGTTTCATGAACCTACGTTTTATCATAGTATCAATCATGTTGATGCAAACTGAGAACTGGACCAACATTGTCTATCAGTATATTCAAGGTACTTGATCTGAACTGCAAACTAGAGATATTTTGGCTATTGAAGAGATGTATATTTTATTTTTGGCATTACTGTCAAAGGGATAGAAGATTCAATAAAATATATATCCACTACAAGGGAGAAAAGGGAGAAAAGGAGAAAAAGAGAAAAGAGAAAGGGAGAGAAATGAAAATATATATCCGTTAAAGTGATAAAACATTCTACAGATAATGGGAGAGAAGAACAATGACATATCTATCTACAGAGAGAGAAGATTCAAAAATAGAAGAGTCAAATTTGTAGGGAGAGTCTACATGGTGAGTTTTAATGATATGTACTGATTAAACATATTATATGTACAATCTAGGGAGAGCTTACCAAGCTACAACATTTTGCTTATAGTTGTAGAACAGAAGTTTGGTATTTTATGGAATTTTCATATTGCATATTTCATATTGTGTTTCCATCAATGCCAAAGGGATAGATTGATGAACTACAACTGATTGTATGTTTAAAGTCATTGAGTTGATGATCAGCCGATTTACTAATGTGATGATAGACATTAATCAATTAATGTATTGTCATTGATGTCAACTTGTTTTAATTATCATCGTGGTTACAAACATCTATTATAGATTGAAGATCTGGATTAAACAAAGTTTATGCGGTTGATAATTGAAGAATTTTGTATATACAGAGTCAGAATAGTGGACACCGAGAAAACACAGTCTGTACCAAGTTTAGTGTTAATCAAGCTAGCTAGGTATCACCGACGCATAACGGTATTGACCGAGTAATATAAAATGAAGGCCGAATAAAATGATGATCTGGCATATGATTTATGATTTCAAGGTAAGTGATAAGGTTTATTATGCTGATCAAAAGGATATGAAAATTCAAGATGATCGGACAAAGGAGATTGAAATGTTTGTTTGACACAACTGTCGAGGAAGGTTGAAGCGGAAAAATCAACAATGGAGATTAACTGGCAAAATCTAAGGATGGAGATTAAACGGTTTATGATGTCTATATAAGAGAATAGATTCATTATGCAAAAATATGTGCACACATGCATATTGATGAAGAGATTAACTTCATGCATGACTGATCAAACTGGTTGAAGACAGAACCGAGCATTTCTACAGACATCACCGAGCGACAAAGAAAGATCATTTACCGAGCATAAAAGAGTATGAAGAATCAGAGGAGTTGAAATGAATATTTATCATAGGTATTAGTATGCTTAGCATAGATCTGAAAATATGCAAATAGAGTTGTATTTGAATCAGATCATTATTGTATCAGTTTAACCATTGTTACAGATAAATCTCTTAACCGAGTGGGACTTAACAGTCTTTTTATTATGAAATTCATTGAATGTTGATTGTTTTCTTGTTGACCCCATAGTGAATGATTGGTTAAGGGAGAAATATTAGTGATAAATCCTATAACCAGGTCACACCTAACACTGTACATTGTAACCTTTAACAGGGCTGGCTCTTAACCGAGCTCACTTCAGAAGAGTGAATTATTTTGGTTTACCGGTCTCAAGTGGTTTTTCCCTTAGCAGGGTTTCCACATTAAAAATATATGTGTAATGTGTATGGATGTGTTGGATTTTTATTTTTCTTTACACATTACTTTATCAGCATTAATCGGTAATCACACTATTTTTTTTACTACTACTCAGTATATGAGTTGGAAGATGAGTTTGTAGATGAGTTTGAGATCACAGTTTATATTTCACCAAGTTGATTTATATGTTTGAAATTGTTGTTATATACATCTAGGAGTATTTGGGACTGTCGGATAACTGGAACTAACTGATTCAACCCCCCTCTTAGTTATCTAACACTAACTTTGGACTTTATTGAAGATTTGGATCTCCCTCTAGATTTGGATGTGTTACGCTTCTCATTCTTCTTATCTTTTTCCTTATGTATTTGTATGCAAATTAGATGTCTATAGTTATAAATGAAATACTACTATTGCAAGATAATAAATCTATCTAAATGCAACACAATGAAGATTACAAATGATCAAATGAAACTAAAACAAGTTTACCTTCACTTACCCATCGTAGCTTGTCTCCATTGTCCTCCTAGCCTTGATTTCTTGGATGTGTTGAGCTCTCAGATTTCCAATTGAAGCTCCTTGCCCAAGATGTCACCAAAGTGTGGAGATTGAGTGGGTTTGTATGCAAAATGGCCTAGAGCTTGATTATGTAATTAATGGATAATGGAATGCTATGAAAATGACTTCAATTACTTGCCTAAATGCTTGGATGCTTGATTGCTTGATCTCTAGAATACTTGAATGCTTGAAAGTTACTATTTCCTCTTATCTCACAAAGGAAGAATGGGGCTCCTTTTATAGATGTTTGGAGGACTTAAGCCTAGGTGGCACAATCCTAGGGTGGAGATTGAAAGGTGGAAGATCCTAGGGCTACAATTGACTTGGTTGAAGGGGTTGAGAAAAAGGGGGATATAGTTGGAAGGTGAGAGGAACAATAGGGAGGATGTTCCTCCTACATAGACATAGAGGCAAAGAAGGTGGAAGGAAAATACCAAGAGTCCTCATGAGGAAAAATTCCTTCCTCCTTCCTCTCAATGGTCTTTATGATTCACCTTGGACTCTTTGAGGTGGATTGAGAAGCTCCATAGGAATAGGGATTGCTTCTTGACTTAGTGTAGGAGAAGACATGTGGTCATGAGACCAAGTCTTATGAGGCCACATAGCCCTTAGGAATAGGACATGTGTGGGTGAGGATAATGGTTTATTAATAATTAATAGTAATTGATTATTTTAGCCAAGGTGATGTGTCAAGTGACTAGGTTTATGAGGTGGACTAGGAGATTTAGTCATATTTAGTGATTGTCTAATTAATAAATTAATTAAATCACTTTAATGAGACTAATTTAGAAGACTTAGGATAAGAAGAATAGACTATAGTGAATGTATCAAATAAATTGAATAATTTACTTAATAAATAGAAGAAATAAATATTAATTAAATAGTAAATATTTAATTAATTCATCAAGTCAATATTAATTAAATAATAAATATTTAATTAAATAATTAATGAAGCCATTTTTACTGTATACATTTTTCCCCTCTTTGAAATAATGTGTTGGTCACATTGTTTCAAAGAAAAGAATCAAGCCTTTTGCCCCTGCCGCAGACAATGTCGACGAGAGCGACCTATGCATGCCCCCGCGAGAGATTGATTGACAAAATTTATGATTGTGTTTGTTTGTTTTAATATTTTTTTATTATAGTATTTTAAAATCAATCTCACGAAAAGATTTAGAAGAAACGATTGGAAAAAGTAGGGTAAAGCAGAGAGATTTCGATAGGTAGAGTCCACAAATCAAGAAAAACGGGTCCATAGGCTATATATATGGCCAAAGGGTCCACTATAGGATCATTATGCACACTGTCATTCAGAGATTGGAGCTTGGAGGGAGAGAAGAGAAAAGCTCAGAATATGTTGTTCCTACTTGCAGATCATAGCTTTTAGAGGGTCAGACGCTTCCAGAGGCCACCAGATTCTGGAGAGTCGATAGGTGATTCATCTTGCTTCATCGATTTGTGAATTTTTGCATGTTTTGTTGTGATTTTAGTATGGATTAGGTTAGATCAATCCGTAGGTTAGGATTGAAATTTTTTTTTTAGAGGAAGTAGGACAAATGCACAGTTGCGGCACATGTATGAGTAGCAACTACTCACGTTTGTGCAATAAACTGCGCATACGTTTAGGGTACCTACACATGCGTGGGAGGAGAATTATATGTTGCACATTTGTAAAGAAAATGTACGCAAATGTGATTTCTGCGCATTAGAAAAAATTGGTTGCACAAATGTGTGCGGTAGTTGCGAAAATGTGTTTTCTGTGCAAGGGTCAGGGGTTCTACACAAGCATTTTTCTGTGCTGCACATTTATTGCAAATGATAGAATGTGGATAAATTAACAAGTCAATTAGGTCAAACTTGATATCGATAAGCCAATATGATCTGGTCAGTGTTGTAATTTGATCAATTTGTGTCAAAATAGGCAACATTGTAGCATGGTCACTAGTAAACCATCTTGTTTGTAGATAATTGATAGAATTATCTGTTGATACATGTGATAAACATGTGTTCGATTGATAAGATAGGATAGATAGATAGATCAATTTGATCAAAACCTAATAGTTTGATTTGTTGATTGTTGATGATAGGAGGATATTACTGATGTTTTGATGTTGTGGGAGAGGTATCCCATGATGCAGAGTCTGAGATCGGTGTTGTCAGAGACTGATAGAGTACTGATTGGAGCGATTGGACTATACCATGTGATTTACACGCCCGAGATTCAGGAAAACCTAGGCATGCTAACCGCATGTGCTGAGAGATGGTACTCAAAGATGAGTACCTTTCATCTCTTGATAGGAGAGATGACAGCCACACTGGAGGATTTTTATCACATCCTACGGCTACCCATCATAGGAGAGCTGGTGCAGTACAATCGGCATGACAGTGTGACTAAGTACAGAGCAGTGTTTGGTGATAATGATATTGATGAGACAAAGATCAGTTGGGAGGAGATGGTAGAGCTATATGAGCCAATTTTGGTTATTTTGGTAGGAGTGATTGGAGGATATGTCTGCCCAGATCGATGGTCGCACGGCTTCGTAGTCGGTTGGGGCCGCACACTATAGAGGATGATGGAGGAGGGGACCCTTTTTGCTTGGGGGGTGTGCTTATTAGTGCATCTTTATCATGATTGGCATCAGGTGGTATACCAGAGGGGAGCATCTTTATCAGCTAGTTTCACTTTGCTTCATGTATGGGCATGGGAGCATATAGCGATCACACGACCCACAACTCTTAGATTCTGAGGCGCTAGGCAGCCATACATATTTTTGTATGCATCTATTAAGCCTTAGCGTAAGCTGGGATGATTGGAGTTTTGGAGGTATACTTTTGATACTATTGATTGTGTGATTTTAAGACCCTACCTGGGATGTGAGCCATGGGAGGATGAGCATCAGCTTGAATACTTCTTTCAGTCTTGGTGGTTGATAGGGAGGACTCCCTACATTATAGAGAGACAGGTTGTGAGCTGTGTCCTGTGTCAGTTTGGCAGGATCCAGGGGATGCCGCAAGGGGTGATGGAGTTTGAGTGTACCCACCAGGAGAGACAAGACTGGGGGCTTATGGTTTCATTTGAGATTGTGAGGTAGGAGTTCTTGGACATGCCATTTCAGGCATGGTCGATGAGACAGGGGGTCGTAGACCTAGGTATGATGGTGGATTATGAGAGACATCTCAGGGATCATCCATTCTCAAGATTAATAGATCTAGTGGATAGAACACTATAGAGAGATGCTAAGACAGGTGACAAGGATGGGATAGGAGAGGTTGAGGCAGAGGTAGAGAAGATGATGGTGATGGTCCCAACAGTGGGAGGGGGGATAGAGAAGGACCTCGGATGAGAGGCAAAGGCGTGGGACCATGGGGTTTGATGCCACACCCTGCGAGACAGATGTGATGCCAGCCACCTGCACAGGATGATCCTATGGTACAGGTACAGGTATAGGAAGAAACACAAATACTGATATCCATATAGGTACCATATTAGGTTGATCCAGTGGACATATTAGACTAGGAGAGAGTGGTACAGGGCGGACTCATACAGGATGACAAACAGGATGAGCATATGCTCAATATTAGGGATGATGTACAAATGTCAGATGTGGGGGCACAACATGTACAGGTAGAAAAGGATGTCAGGGGCCAGGATCCCTATCTATAGAGGGATGTAGCAGAAGAGGAGGACATAAACATTGATGCATTGTTAGGTAGACTAGCAATGACACAGGTACAGGCTAACTGTGTCCCAGGATTAGAGAGATGGATGGAGAGACTAGAGGGGGAGGTCGTAGAGGCTAGATAGGAGTGAGATATCACCATAGAGAAATTAGGAGAGGCATAGACATTACTAGATGAGATTGAGTCTACAAAGACATTGGGGCCTCATGCAGATAGTCTTCGGATGATGATGCAAGATGGTAGGGAGATCACCTATTGGAGGGAGGCATACAGACAGGTTGTTCCTCAAGATCAATGGATTGGGAGCTTCAGAAAGAGATCATATGCAGTTAGGATAGTAGTACATTAGAGACATGGGTCAGATGGAAGTGGAGTCACATCATCATGCCCACTGAGACCACCATCAGGTTTTGGAGATCCATCAGTAGCAGGGCCTTCTATTGTAGCACATAGACATCGACAGATAGAGTTTGGAGGCAGTGGATATTAGCTTTTTGATATACACTTTGTATTTATGGTATCATTGTATCATTATTGTATTATCATTGTAGCCTTGATGGACACTTATGGACACATGGTTATTTTATGAGATATCATTGGACATTTGGACATGTTATTTTTGTTTTATGGACTCTTGATGATGGAATTCCTATATAATGCAACTTTATTATGATTATTTTTATGATGCATTTCTTATGATGATATATATATATATGTGTGTGTGTGTGTGTGTGTGTGTGTGTGGATACTAACATATGTATGATGTGATGAATGACTTTGATATGCATTTTACTTTATATGTCAACAATGTGATGACTTTTTTTTAATATAGATGCAAAATAGTTATGATTGATCATATAATGACAAATGGTATTATGAATGAATTTCAAATAGATGGATGAATAATAATGTTCGAAACAAAAGATAATGAAAATGATAATGAATGTAATGAGACAACAAAAATTATATGTTATAATGATATAAAATGAAAGGTATAATGATGGTAGTAATATAATGACCTATAATGTGATGAAATGACAACTATGATAAAATGAAATGACCAAAATATGCATGTAAATATAAATGGTTATATACAAATGAATAATCCTAACAAAGAAAAACTAAGGATATATACATAATGAACCATGATAAATGCTATATTTTTGTTACCCAGAATGTCCTCAATTTTAAACAATAATGTGTCTGACACAAGAAGAATAGACAAAGAGAAAAGGTGATCTAAGCAAGATATCCTACAGAACCCTATAAAAGGAGCACGGGTATGAAACAAAAATGTATTAAATGTAATGCAAAATGATATGTGAAATGAGTATCTCCACAACTTCATGAAACATCTTAGAACTTCATAATTATTGGAATTTGATTTTCATCATTAAGCTCATTATGTTGCAAGAAGATGCAAGCATCATGGTATAATTAAACCAGGATGACCTGAGCACTTCTTGCATGGAGTTTAATATAGAAAACTTGACAAGCATATAGGAATAATTGAACTGAGATGACCTTAGTTTCATTTGCATAATAGACAAGGAATATCCCCCCCTCCATCAGGGAACAAATATTTGGAGTCGAGGTATGTGTGGCATATCACTGTCAATAATATTTGCATAACAACATGATTTGTATGTTTTCAATACTTATTAAATGGATTAAGGCACTTACACACAGACACCCCAATTATTTGTTCCTTTTACTTCATTGGAAAATATCCCACAAACAATAATCAAAGAAAATATCATGTCCCATCCTGACTATCCTAATCAAAGACATATTTGGAGTTTTAAACTCATGTCAAAGATATCCTAGAATAGCATAGGAAACATGATAACAACAAAATTCATATATGAATGCATAATCTTATAAAAAATCATTCTAACATGCCTTCCATGAATATACATCATTCTAGTCGATGTCTACGTGCTGCAATAGAAGGCTCGGCTGCTGATGGATCTCTAGAACCTGATGGTGGTCTCAATGGGCGTGATGATGTGCCTCCACTGCCAGCTGACCCATGTCTCTGATATAGTTTTTTCATAACTGCATATGAGCTCTCTCTAAAGCTCCCAATCCACTGATCTCAATGAAAAACCTGTTTGTATGCCTCCCTCCAGTAGGAGATCTACCTGCCGTCACACATCATCATCCGAAGACTATCTGCATGAGGCCCCAATGTCTCTCTAGAATCAAGCTCATCTAGTAATGTCTTTGCCTCTCCTAACCGCTCTATGGTGGTATATCTCTCTTGTCTAGCCTCTGTGACCTCCCCTCTAGTCTCTCCACCCGTCTCTCTAATTCTAGGATGTGGTTAGCTTGTACCTGTATCATTGCTAGTCTAACTAACAATGCATCAATGTCTATGTCCCCTCCTCCATCATCCTCTATAGTGTGTAGTCCCAACCGACTATGAAGCTGTGAGACCGTCGATCCGGGCAGACATATCCTTCTATCACTCTGGCCAAAACAACTGGCAGTGGCTCATATACCTCTACCATCTCCTCCCAGATGATCTCTGTCTCATCTATATCATCGTCACCAAACACTACTCTGCACTCAGTCACACTGCCCTGTCGATCGTATTACACCAGCTCTCCTATGATGGGTAGCGATAAGATGCAATAACCATCCTCTAGTGTGACTATCATCTCTCATGTTGGGAGATGAAAGGTACTCATCTCCGAGTTCTATCTCTCAGCAAGTGCGGTCAGCATGCCCAAGTTTGACCAAATCTCGGGCGTGTAAATCACATGGTATAGTCCAGTCGCCCCAATCAGTACTTTGTCGGTCTCTGACAACACTGGTCTTAGACTCTGCATCACGGGATACCTCTCCCATGACATAAATACATCACTAATATCCTCCTATCATTAACAATCAACAAATCAAACTATTAGGTTTCAATCAAACTGATCTATCTATCTATCCTATCTTATCAATCGAACACATGTTTATCACATGTATCAATAGATAATTCTATCAATTATCTACAAACAAGATGGTTTACTAGCGACCATGCTACAATGTTGCCTATCTTGACACAAATCGATCAAAATATGCTGACCAAATCATATCAGCTTATCGATACCACGTTTGACCTAATTGACTTGTTAATTTATGCACATTCTACCATTTGCAATAAATGCGCAGCACAGAAAAATGCTTGGGTAGAACCCCCTGACCCTTGCGTAGAAAACACATTTGCACAACTACCATACAAATTTGCGCAGCCAATTTTTTCCAATGCACAGAAATCACATTTGGACACATTTGCTTTACAAATGTGCCACATACAATTCTCCTCCCATGCATGTGCAGGTACCCTAAACGTATGTGCAGTTTATTGCGCAAACGTGGCTAGTTGTTGCGCATATATGCACCGCAACTGCGCATTTGTCCTACTTCCTCTAAAACAAACTTTTCAATCCTAACCTACGGATTAATCTACCCTAAACATGCTACAATGTTAATCCCTAAGTTTTGTTGATGATTAGTGACCAACACTTAGTCATTTACTTAGGCAGTTTTAGATGGTTATCACTATGGTCAAGCTAAAACTATTCAAGGCCGAGAAACACTGTCAAGAAGGAATATAGGTTGCCAAGTTACATCATGCCGAGCCGAGTAGAATACTTAAGTGTCAAGTGACATATATGTTAAGTGTCGAGCAGAACAGTTTTTGCATATATGTCAGGATTGATTCAAACTTTGAGGTAAAATGTTTAGGCCGACTTGTATGAGATTTGGACCGACATATGTATGCATTTAATATTTATCTATATAGCTATTTACGTATTTAATTTTTTTATCCTATGCATGGCATGAAGCCAATCAGAAAATTAGAATGCCTTGGAGGCATAAATATTAGATCTTGATCGTTGATCTAGATCTTGCCAACAGATCCGTAAAGACATATAAGATTTCTTCTAACCCTATTATTAATGAGAGATATACAGAGAGAAGGGTTGTGTGTTCATGAGAGATGAACAGTGAGTTATTATGAGAAGAAGCCTTGATCAAGTAGAGTGACAGAGCAGTGAATAGAAGAGTAAAGACATATCAGATTGTGAGATCACAAAAGGTAGTGGAAAGAGAATATCTATCATCAGCATCTGAGTGCATAACAAAGGATCACTACTTGAAACATTCTAACAGATGTATTAGGTGAAATCTCTTAACAAAGTGGTTCTAACATACCTACTTTAAATCTCTTAGCCAAGTGCTTACTTTATTGTAAGTTGAAATCCTTTCACAAGGTAGATTGTAATGATCTTTAGTTCTTAACCGAATAGACCTTTAACCAGGTAAATTGTGTTTTGTAATCAAACTCTTGTAGCCCTAATAGGCACACTTTATTGCTGCAGTAATGAAGATTTTGTGGGTATCATCCCCACCCTAGTTTTACCTATTTGGGTTTCTGGGTTACCAAAATTCTGTGTTATGGGTTATATATTTCATGTTGTGGATGATATCTTATGTTAGGTTAAATTCATATATGTATGATTGCGGATCAATTTATTTTAAGTGATTAAATTTTAAGATCTAATTCACCCCCCCCTCTCAGTATCTTGCTTTCCCAATATTTTACTTCCAACAATTGGTATCAGAGCGTAGTTCTCCTATAAAAGCTTTTAATCTTCTTGTGAGTATAGATCTTGAGATGGAGGTTTACAAGTTGGGTAAAGTCATTGAGAATATGAAGATTGAGATTCAGCTAGCATTACATCATCTTGAGATAGAAAGACAGGAATTGAAGAAATCATTGACAGCTAGGAGAGATTTAGCCAAAGAAATGAATGATACTCATTATCAGGAAGATGACACTGCAAATCTATTTCAGAATGGAGATTCTACTGAGAGCGATGCAACAATTGCAAATCTACTGGAAAAGAGCAATGTATTGTGTGAAGAAGTCAGGAACTTGAAAAGAGAACAAGAAATGCAGACTGTAAGACTATGTGAAGTAGTGGAACAAAAGAAGAAAGCTGAAGATGATAAAGCAATGGCAGAAGAAGATAAAAGGGTGATAACTGTTAGACTTGATGAAAGGACACATGATGTGCAAATGATGACAATTAATCAGTTTGACATGGCAAATCAACTGCTACTTGCAAATTAGGAGATTAGTAGGAAAGATATGGAAATGATAGATATGAGATCTGAGAACAATCAATTGAAAGATGATTTGAGATCTGAGAAGGAACTGAATGAAAGGTTGAATAAACCTAATGAAGCCTTGACTCATTTTGAGAATCTAATGGAAGCATCAAGGAGACCAAAAGATTCTTCAGGATTAGGTCACACTGAACCAAAGACATCTACTGAGAAAGGAGAATCATCTAAGAATGGTGAAAGGAGGAATGCAAAGACAAAGAACAACAAACCTGTTTTCCACCACTATGGAAAACTAGGTAATACAACAAACATTTGCCAAAGAAAGAAAGGTAAGTCCAATCCTAAACCTAAATTCAATGGTTACTATCTAAATTGCAAGAAGTTTGGACATAAAGCACATCAATGTTGGGCTAAAGCAAATGATGCACCTCCCAAACCAAGATTCAATGGTTATTGTTACAAGTGTCAGAAATATGGTCATAAAGCACAAGATTGCAGATCCAATGCTAAACAACAATGGACATCTAAGACATAAACAAAAGTACCTAGGAAAGGATACACTTACAATTTGGATTATAACACAAGGCAAAGTTTTCATTACTGTGAAGAATATGGACATGCACCTGAAGATTGCTTAAAGACACATTTTAGAGAAAAATCTAAGAGTTGGATGAATGGAAGCCTAGTTTGCTTTAGTTTTTTGAAGATTGGTCAGACTAAGAGAGAGTGTAGGACAAGAGTACCTGCTCCTACTATTGAAGAAATAAGAGCACAAATGAACCAGACATGGGTAAGGAAAACAAAGTCAAGCAGCAATGAAACTACTAAAGCCAAGGTCACCCAATCCAATGGATCCAGGTGATCACACCATCTCTAACTGAGCAATAGAGGTATGTAAGGAACTACATTTAAATTTCAAATCTTACATCAGTTCCTAATATATAAATGTGCCAAAGTCCATATTTGCATATGTTGAGATGCACCAAGACATGTTTGTGACAAATGTCGAGAAGAGTTAACTGCACTATAGGTGCCGAGTTGGTTGGCCGAGTATGGTAAGCTGAGTGGTATGGTAGTTGTGTTAGTCAGCCAATGGCAGCTGGTTTTCACTAACCCAATGGGTAGAGAATTTATTGCTTACCTACCTTGACCTTTCGAGTCTATATAAGGACGAACTGTTTATTCTTCATTTTACCTTGCAATTTTCAGTATTCACAAAGCAATTAAAGAAGTAGCAGAATTGATCTTAGCAAAGTTTGTATTGAAGATCTTGCCAGCGTGTCATCGGCAACCCTAAGGTGAACAATGCGAAGTGCTACTTGCCAAGGTACCCTATTCTTCATTTTTGAACCCTAATTTTAGAGATTATGGCTGCAAGTTCTTCTACACCAGTCAAAGGTATGGAGGAGGAGTTGAAGCAAATTAAGCTAGTGAGAAGTGATCCGTGTGCACCTCCTAACTTTTGAGCCATTCTTGAAGGCACAATTTTAGGTGATCTGAATGTAGCCCTCCCATCTATTCCACCAAAGGTACTTATGATCCACGATGTTAGATCTTGTTACATGGTTAAGATTGGTGAAGTAGGTGATAGTGAATTGAGGGAATCCTACAACAAGTTGTGCAAAAATGGAGTTTTGAAGGACGAATTCAAGTATTTAGCCGACAAAGGGTTAACTCATGCCCTAGATTTTCTGCTAGACTTCAAAGATGAATGGATTAAGGTTGTTCTAAGTTGAGTTCATAATATGCATATGTGGCTTGACAATGGACCAGTTAGGATCACTAAAGACATTATTCATCGAGTAACTGAATATCCTGTTGTTAGTGGAAAACAAATGATGAGAGATCAAAGTAAAGAAGAAATAGCAGCTAACACAAGAGCTATCTGGAACAACAGAGGTATGAATATCTCTACAATTGAAGATTTAGAACTTGAATTTGGAGTGAGAGTGATTGCACATAAGTTCTATCAGTCAAGCCGACTGGATAGTGTTCCCTACACAACTGTGGACCAAGCATGGAAGATAGTTAAGAAGAATCACACCTACGACCTTGCCGAGCTGCAGTTGAAACAACTAGCCAAGAACCTATTATCGATTAGAAAAGATAAGAGCTCATCATGTAAGTTTGGTTCTTTACTAGTTTGCATATTCTTTTATGTACATAAGTCATTTCCTACACTGGGAAATATTGTTTGGAAGAAGGATAGACCTATTACTGTGCAGATTAGTGAATGTATTCATAAATTAGGCAATAATTTCAATAGTATTATGGGAAACTACTTTGTGGAATTCAAAAAGAGAATGAGGTTAAGATCTAGAATTCCTAGTTCACTTGTGGAAAATAACTATGAGGAGATATGTTTTCTAGTTGATACAGATTACACATACATTTAGGCTGTGACACCTAGGATATCATGGATAGAGCCATTTCCCTATGAAGTTAACATTGATGAAACATCAGCAACTATCATAGCACTCCTAGCAGAGGAGATTGATACAAAAGAAATGAGATTTGGAAATTATGAAGAAGCTAAGGCAAAGATATCTATGAATCTAAAGGAAAGAACCATGGAGAGAAAGAGGAAAAATATTGTGAATAATCTAAATAAAATGGTTGGATTGCTAAGTGATGAGGAGCCAGAGGATGCACCTCTAGGTATATCTACTGGATAAGGAGAAGATATATCTGAAGAAGAAGAAGAAAGAGTAAGTGAATCTGAGGAAGAGATTCATGTTAAGGAAAAAGGAAAGAAACCAGCAGTAGCCAAGATAACTAAGTCGAGCCAAGCAAAACCTAAAGTTACCCCTCCCATTTCCAATTGTCCAAGGACAAGGGCATATGTTGCTACATCTCTAGTAGTGAAAAAAAAAATTATATGCAAAGAAGGTTGGAGAGAGTAGTTCTGGATCAAAGACTAAATTTGCAACAAAGGTTGTGTTGAGCCTACAAGTAAAGAGACCAAGAAGGAAACTACATTTGGATCCAGAAAGTGATGAAGAAAAGATTGAAACTGATGAACCCAACAACATACCAACAACACCATTCAAAAGACTCACTGATATTAATGAGGTATGTGAGAATTTGAGGAATTTTGTAGGGTTATCTGGCTTTAAGTTTATCAAGTATGAGAAATTGAAGGTAGAAGATAAGCATAAAGTTCAAGAAGCTCTACTAGATATGATGACCAATTTCAAGTTAACTCCTATATAGATAGGAAACAATGTGTCGACTGAACTATATAAGTTTCTATCTAGAAAATGGGAATTTGCACTTACTACTGAGAGAGATATTAGAGAAGGTACATTAGCTAAGGTTATCCCTGAGCCGACTAAGAAACAAATAGCTAAATTTATTGAGGAATACAAGCATAAATTTCAACCTAAACTCAAAGGATATGCTATTTTGAAAAATGATATTGAAAGTGTAGTACAACAGAGTACAAGGATATGGAAGGAAATATTTGGATTGATAGCTCCACAAAAGGAGAAAACTGATGAAGGAACATCTGAGTAGAAGGATAAAGAAGTGGAAACCACCCCTGCACCACAGAAAACAAAAGATCAAATTGCTACTGAGCTAGACAAGACTGAAGAAAAACCAAAAGAATAAACAAATACAGTAAACAATGTTGATCTGATAGTAGACAGTCCAATTGACATCACAATTGATGACTCTAGTAATTTGGATGTCGAGGGTTAGGATGAGCTGAGATATACAAGTAGAGAATTGCCTATTAAGGCTATTGAGGCCGAGGGAGAGGAGAGTATAGAGAAACCTGAAGATAAATTTGAACAAAAGGAAGCAAAGAAGGAGAAGAAAAATGAACAAGAGGTAAATATACAAAATTCACCTATTTTAGAGGTTGTGAAAATAGTCTTAGATAGTGGAGAGGAGATGAGGGATACTGACAATGAGCCTAAGGAAAAAGAGGCAGTGTAAGTGTTGGTTGATTTACCACACTTTGCATCATCCACTCCCACTGGACCTAAAATAGGAGGTATGCCTAATCAATAGTCAATTTTGACCGAATTGAAAGATGCAATGGTGACTACTACTACAACAGGAAAAGGTATTGAGGAAACAAAGCCAAGCAGTAGCTCACCTGAATTTAAGAGGAGGAAAGTTATGAAGAAGAAGTCTCCCATTCTTGATGTCACATTAGATGAAGTGATTTTTATTCCACCATGGTATCCCAATGTTTTATCTTATGAATAGATTGAGACGCTTCAAGAATTACTCAAGAGGAAGAAAAGGCAGGAAGAAATGAAAAGAGAGCAGAAGCAAAAGCAGGTGTTACATGATGTCAAGGATATATTTGTAAAATCTTTTGACATGGAAGATGAAAATCCTCAAGCTCCTATTCTTGAATAGTTAGTTCATATTGTGCAGAAGGTAAATGATGACAACATTCAATCTAATGAGAAGTTATTGCAATGGTCCGAGAGGAAATTTGAGAACAAAGTACTGGAAAAATCCTCAGGAGAGATTGCAACAAAGAAGGTTGAACTTTCTTCTCTTGTAGAAATTTTGGAGGAAGTTGCAAATAATGTCTATTCTTTGTATAAGAAGTTATGTGATGTTGAATTCTTCAAAAAGGATAATCTATAGGCCATAGAGAAATTGCAATTAGACTTGAAGTTAACTGGGAGTTCACTGAGTATGGATGCTAGCACTAGCTCCTTCAATTTTAATAGATTGACTAATACACAAAGGAGAATAGCTGAGCTCATGGCTGAAGATGGTCAAATAAGGGCCAAATTGATTACTATTCAGACCAACCTGATACCTCATCTGGAGGTAATTTAGAAAGAACTTTTAGCTGCAAAAGAATTGGTTAAGAGAAATACATATCTCTCTACTGTAGAAATTTTAGTGAGTCTAGCTGCCGAGCTAGAAGTCAAATTAGAGGTTATGAAGTTTGTTAAGGACAATTGGGACACTGCATTTTCTTCCACCTTACAACTTCATAAACAGTTTTTGGATAAGTACAACTTAACCCCACCTGCAATCAATGACAAAAACAAGGGGGAACATGACAAGGATATAGTGTAAGAGGAACAATACAGGTATAATTGTAAATATTTTTTTGAAGGCATGTATAGTATGTAAATTTTTGTATGTAGAATGGAGTACATTCCTAGGGGGAGTACATTGTGTACTTAGGCAACATTTTGGATGAAATGAATCAAAATGATAAGTGTGTTTTTTCCACTAATATCAAAGGGGGAGATTGTTAATCCCTAAGTTTTGTTGATGATTAGTGACCAACACTTAGTCATTTACTTAGGAAGTTTTAGTTGGTTATCACTGTGGCCGAGCTAAAATGATTCAAGGCCGAGAAAGATTGCCAAGCAGGAATACAGGTTGTCGAGTTACATCATGCCGAGCTGAATAGAATACTTAAGTGTCGAGCGATAGAGATGTTCAGTGCCGAGCAGAACAGTTTTTGCATACATGTCATGATTGATTCGAACTTTGAGGTAAAAATTTTAGGCTGACTTGTATGAGCTTTGGGCCAACATATGTACGCATTTAATATTTATCTATAGAGTTATTTACACATTTAATTGTTTTATCCTATGCATGGAATGGAGCCAATCAGAAAATTAGAATGCCTTGGAGGCATAAATATTAGATCTTGATCGTTGATATAGATATCACCAACAGATACGTAAAGACATATAAGATTGCTTCTAACCCTATTATTAATTAGAGATATATAGAGAGAAGGGTTGTGTGATCATGAGAGATGAACAGTGAGTTATTTTGAGAAGAAGCCTTGATCAAGCAGAGTGATAGAGCAATGAATAGTAGAGTAAAGACATAACAGATTGTGAGATCACAGAAGGTATTGGAAAGAGAAGATCCGTCATCAACATCTAAGTGCATAATGAAGGATCACTACTTGAAACATTCTAACAAGTGTATCAGGTGAAATCTCTTAATAGAGTGGTTCTAACAGACCTAATTTAAATCTCTTAACCAAGTGCTTACTTTATTGTAAGTTGAAATCCTTTCACAAGGTAGATTGTAATGATCTTTAGTTCTTAACCGAATAGACCTTTAACCAGGTAGATTGAATTTTGTAATCAAACTCTTGTAGCCATAACAAGCACACTTTATTGCTGCAGTAGTGAATATTTTGTGGGTGTCATCCCCACCCCAGTTTTACCTATTTTGGTTTCTAGGTTACCAAAATTGTGTGTTATGGGTTATATGTTTCATGTTTTGGCTGCTATCTGATGTTAGGTTAAATTCATATATGTATGAATGTGGATCAATTTTTTTTAAGTGATTAAGTTTTAAGATTTTATTCACCCCCCCCTCTCAGTATCTTTCTTTCCCAATATTGTACTTCCAACATACACATCACATCCAAACATGCAAAAATTAACAAATTGATGAACCAAGATGAATCACTTATCGTCTCTCTAGAATCTGGCAGCCTCTGGGAGTGTTTGACCCTCTCAAAGCGATGATCTGCAAGTAGGAACTACATCTTCTCAGCTCTGCTCTTCTCTCTCTCGAAGCTCCAATCTCCAAATTAAAAGTGTGCACAATGATCCTATAGTGGACCTTTGGCCCTATATATAGCCTATTGACCCGTTTTGCTTGATGTATGGACCCTACCTGTCAAAATCTCTCTGCTTTACCCTATTTTTCCCATCATTTCTTCTGAATCTTTTCATGAGATTGATTGAAAAATACTATAAAAAAAAGGTCCTATCCTAAATTTTGTCAATCAATCTCTCGAGGGGGCATGCATAGGTCGCTTTCGTCGACATTGTCTGGGGCAGGGGCAAAAGGCTTGATTTTTTTCTTTGAAACAATGTGACCAGCACATTATTTCAAAGAGGGGAAAAATGTATACACTAAAAAATGGCTTCATTAATTATTTATTTATTTATTTATTATTTAATTAATATTGACTTGATGAATTAATTAAATATTTACTATTTAATTAATATTTATTTCTTCTATTTATTAAGTAAATTATTCAATTTATTTGATACATTCACTATAGTCTATTCTTCTTATCCTAAGTCTTCTAAATTAGTCTCATTAAAGTGATTTAATTAATTTGTTAACTACACAATCACTAAACATGACTGAATCTCCTAGTCCACCTCATAGACCTAGTCACTTGACACATCACCTTGGATAAAATAATTAATTATTATTAATTATTTATAAATAATTATCCTCACCCACACATGTCCTATTCCTAAGGGCTATGTGGCCTCATAAAAGTTGGTCTCATGACCACATGTCTTCTCCTACACTATGTCAAGAAGCAATCCCTATTCTTGAGGAGCTTCTCAAGCCACCTCAAAGAGTCCAAGGTGACTCATGGGATACATGTACCAAGAGTCCTCATTAGGAAAAAGTCCTTCCTCCTTCCTCTCAATGGTCTTTGTGATACACTTGACATGTGTCTTTCCCTTCCACCTTCTTCTCCTCTATGTCAATGTAGGAGGAACATCCTCCCTATTCTTCCTCTCACATTCCAACTATATCCCCCTTTTTCTCAACCCCTTCAACCAAGTCAATTTTAGCCATAGGATCTTACACCTTTCAATATCCACCCTAGGATTGTGCCACCTAGGCTTAAGTCCTCCAAAAATCTATAAAAGGAGCCCCATTCTTCCTATTTGAGATAAGAGAAAATAGTAAATTTCAAGAATTCAAGTATTCTAGAGATCAAGCAATCAAGCATCCATGCATTTAAGCAAGCAATTGAAGTCTTTTTCATACCATTCCATTATCCATTAGTTGCATAATCAAGCTTTAGGCCATTTTTCATACAAATCCACTCAATCTCCACACTTTGGTGACATCTTGTGTAAGGAGATTCAATTGGAAATATGAGAGCTCAGCCCATCCAAGAAATCAAGGCTAGGAGGACAATTGAGACAAGCTAGGATGGGTAAGTGAAGGTAAACTTGTTTTAGTTTCATTTGATCATTTGTAATCTTCATTGTGTTTCATTTAGATAGATTTATTAGCTTTGCAATAGTAGTATTTCATTTATAACAATAGACATCTAATTTGCATACATTTTTAGAATAATTGTGTTAGGTTTATTGATCAGTTTGGTCGATGTGATGTTGTTTCAAATGTATAGCTAAACAGTCACATTTTGAAAGATAGGTCACAGATTATGAATCATGATTAGAATAGCATTGGGTAAGAACAGTTTATTGTGTTTGCTTGTCTGGTGAAAATACTCCATTATGTCCTCTAAGAGTCGTGACTATCATAGATCCACTAGTTCCCAAACTAGGTCGAGGACATGCCCCCAACTAGGTGATGGAATGACTTATTATGGGTGAAGAAAGACACGTTGGACTAGGATGAAGACCAAGGCAGTAGACCAAGCTATGATGGGGTTTTATTAGGGATTTATACAATGGATAGGATAATCATGTACTGGCCATTTTATTATGATATTTACAAGGCGAATGGTGACTTGAATAGCCATTTTATTATGGCTATATACAAATGGGATGATGCATTAGAAGAATCATAATAGAGAGAGGAGATACCTTGTCACAAATGGCACCTGTTTCCAGGTTTTCACCACATGTTTTTATTGCAATTTTCTTATGGCTTTTTTTTTTAAATTTTTTTATATACATATCCCTTGCACTGGGATTTCATGAATAAAACTTCTTGAGGTGCATGTTGTTAAGAGGCTCGTCCAAGAGAGCTCCCTTAGATGTAGACAATTGATAGGGTCCAGAGCCATAAAATGTCATAATCACAAAAGGACCTAACCAATTAGGTTCAAACTTGCCCTTCTTCTCATGATGCTGCTAATTTTTAGGATTCTCACGAAGGACTAAATCACCCTCCTAAAATTCTCTGGGTTTCACTTTACTATTATACCAACGAGACATCCTCTATTGATAGAATTTGAAATTATCAAAGGCTCTTTGACGATGTTCATCCAACAATTTTAATTCAGTTAGTCGTGCAACTCTATACTCTTCGTCTGGAATCAAATATTTTAGAGATACACGAAGAGAAGGTAACTCAACCTCGAGGAGTAGAACAACCTCAGAACCATAGACAAGGGAATATAGTGTAGCTCCAGTGGGAATACAGATGGAAGTGCGATAAGCCCATAAGGAAGGATTCAATTGGACATGCCAATCACGACCAGCGTCATTGACAGTCTTTTGAAGGATTTTAACAATGGTTTTATTAGATGCCTTAGCTTGACCATTACCTTTGGGGTAATAAATTGTGGAATGATGATGGGTGATGTGGAATTTAGCACATATTTCATCCATATCTTGATTTTGGAATTTCTTCCCATGATCAGTAATAAGATGCATAGGGATACCGTATCTGCAAATGATATAATTAAGATAAACATGGAAACCTATTTACCTGTGGTAGTGATTAATGGAACAACTTCAATCCACTTGGTAAAATACTCAGTTGTGGTTATAATGTACTTATGGTCATTAGAAGATGGAGGGTGAATTGCGCCCATGAGGTCAAGTCCCCACTGACTGAATGGTAATGTAGTTGTAAAAGGATGAAGTTGTTGTGCTGGTGCATGAATAATATTCCCATGTATTTGACATTTCTTACATTTCCTAGCAAAATGAAAGGAATCTGTCTCCATAGTGGGCCAGTAGTAACCCATACGCATGAGCTTCTTAGCCAAGGAAGGACCACTCAAATGTGTTCCACAAATACCCTCATGTACATATTGTAAGGCACTTTGAGCTTCATCATGTTCAAGAGATCGTGAGAGAGTACCGTCAAGACCTCACCGATATAGGGTGTCAGATATTAGGAGATAGCAGGAGGTTTGGCGTAAAAAGGTTCACTTTTGGTTTTTGGATAAGTCAGGTGGAATGATATTGTCTTTTAGGTAGGAATTTATCTTTCCATAGGTAGCGGAGTCTTGTCCAATAATATGGCATATGATACTTGTATCAGGATCATTGTATGCAGGATAAGCCAAAGATTCCACTAAGAACTCAAAATGGGCTTTGGTATCTTCCACATCAAATAGAGAAGCAATTTTAGCCATAGCGTCTATAGCCTTATTTTCATGTCTTGGAATTTGCTCAGAGGTAATGATTGAAAAATATTGCTTAAAGTCATCCACCATATTCTTATATGGTAACAAATTGTCATCTTTGGTCTGGTATTCATTATTAACTTGATTAATAATAAAATGGGAGTCTCCATAGACATTCAATTCAGTGACTTTCCATTGCAGAGCCATCTTCAATCCAATCATCAAAGTTTCATACTCAACTACATTATTTGTACAAGGAAAGATTAACTTGTAAGACTTTGGTATTGTATATCCTTGTGGTGTAACAAATAACACTCCAGCTCCTGAACCATGTTGAGTATATGATCCATCAAAGTACAACTTCCATGTTTGTGTAGATAATGTCAAGATATGTGCATCTGGAAATTCTTTATGTATAGGTAGATCATCTATTAGTGGTGCCTCATCTAATTGATCTACAATTACTTGTCCCTTGATGGCCTTCCAATCCACATACTCAATATCAAATTCATTGAGCAACATAACCCACTTAGCCAATCTTCCTGTCAATGCTATCTTACTCAAAAGGTATTTCAAAGGATCAATCTTTGCAATAATCTTGATGGAATGACACAACATGTAATGTCACCACTTCTGTGAAGCAAAGACCACTTCTAGACATGCTTGTTCAATTGGTGAATAATTTAACTCATATCCCACAAGGGTTTGACTGATGTAATATATAGCTTTCTCTTTACCTTATTGATCGTGTTCGGATAAAAGAGCACCGAGCAAGACTTCTATAGCTGAAATATAGAACAAGAGGGGTTTTCCTGGAATCAGTGACATAAGAGTAGGAGGATTTGCTAAATATTTCTTGATCTTAGTGAAGGCTTCTTCACACTTATCATCCCATTTGAATAAGATATCCTTATGTAACAGGTGTTGAAAAGGATGAATTTTGTCTGCTAATTGAGAAAAAAACCTTCTGATTGATTAGAGGCATCCTTGTAAAGATCTTAATTGACTGATATTCATAGGGGAAGCCTACTCCATGATCGCCTTAACTTTTTCTGGATCAACTTTTATGCCCTTAGCTGAGACAATATACCCTAACGGTTTTCCCGATGTAACTTTGAATGCACATTTCTTTGGATTGAGTCTAATATGGTACTTTTCCATCTGAGTGAATATTCTATCCACCACTCTTAAATGACCATCTCTATTCTTGGATTTTTCTAATATATCATCAACATAATCTTCCATTATGGAATGCATCATGTCATGAAAGATTGTGGTCATATCCCTCTAATAAGTTGCACCAGTATTTTTGAGCCCAAAAGTCATCACATTCCAACAATATGTGCCCCAAGGACATGTAAAGGCAATCTTTTCCTGGTCTTTTGGTGCAATCTTGATCTGGTTAAAGCCGAAAAACCATCCATTAAGGATAACATATCATTCCCAGCCATCAAATCAACTATGATATCAATGTTAGGCAATGAAAATTCATCTTTAGGACAAGGCTTATTGAGATCTCAAAAATCAATACAAATCCTGATAGACTTGTCTGGATTGGATATTGGTACAATATTGGAAATCCACTCAGCATAATCAATAGCTCGAATGAATCCAACATCTAGTAATTTCTTCAATTCTGCTTTGACCATTAGTGCAATATGAGGATGCATTTTTTTGAGTTTTTGCTTTATTGGCTTGATTCCAGGTGCAATAGAAAAATGATGCATAATAAGATTAGGATCTAACCCAGGAATATTAGCATAAGACCAGGAAAAATTGACTTGTCTTTCTTTGAAAATTTTGAAAAGGCTTCTTTCTCTGACTTTGTTAAGGATGCTGCTATTTTTAGAATACGTGAGGACTCCTCCGTTCCAATGTTGAGAGGCAACATTGGCTCAATAAGTATTGCATATTGCCCTCGATACATATAATTGGGGAGAGTTTCAATCCTTCCATCTTCTAGCTCCTTAAAGAGGTTTTCACCCTTAGATACATCTTTTCTTTTTACTTTTTTAGTATCTAACACTACCACTAAGTGGTTTTCACCATTAGATCTATTGATTATTTTTACATTTTTATGACTAAAAGGATTGGAACCCTCTCCAAAATAAGCCATGTCATTGAGTTCTATTGGAAATCCTGCCTTATGATCCCCTGGTGGTAGATGATCTCTGATTTCAAGATAGTCGATAATTGTGTCATCATTATGGAAAACATCAAGTTCTAGATTATTGGGAGAATCCCAAGCTACAAGCTCAGGGTGGATAAGGGGTAATGGATCATTTGGGTCAATTTCAAAGGTTGAGATGGTATTGATGGAAAATTTATCAAATTTTATGATTGTATCGGCAAGGTCTATTTCCATACTCTCATCCAAATTATCTATCACAAGATAATTCTCACATTCCTCACAATCGCCAAGAGTAGTATCATGCGAATCTAATCCTAATGGTTCCTTCCTTGAACTCTCCCCCTCATGATAATCATTACTATAGGTATGGACAACATCAACTCCTATCTCTTTGGTATAGTCAGATAATGAATCCCATTCATAAGAATTAGAATCATCATCATCATTATCCCTAAGTCTGTTAATGATTTATGTCACTATCTTTTTCTTTTCTAGATCTACATACATGCCATGTTGTCGGAAATCTAATGCAGGAATCTTAGAATTCTTGTAGAAAGGTGTAATCTTTTCTTTACCTTTAGATTCCTTTGTTCCTTCTCCTTTGTATCCTAATCATGTGGTGTCTCTTTGGTAATTTGGATTTTTCAGGATTGGTTTTATAACACCCTCTCTCTGCAACCCTATAGGTCCACTACCTTGATATCCCATCTTTTGCAACAAAGTATATCCCTTATCCTATACATCGGGTGATTTATACTCATGTTTTTCATCTTCTTGATCTTTATGGTGTTTAAGAAAATGATTAGCATTACGCTCAGCTGCGTCTTTTGATATAGTGCCCCCACTTATAAATGTGCCATAAACAGGCGTAGAAGGAGCTTCTGATTGTTGTTTGATAATCAAATATTTTCCATATGACTTAGGAGATAAGGGTAACTCTGTGATACATAAAGTTTGACCCAAAGTGTATTCTCCCATACTTTGTTCTCTTATGTCTATTTTGATTCCATTGGATTTAGAGGTCAATGCTTCATTACTTGGATCAATGGGTGTTGTTATAGAAGATCCAACACGATTATAGGGTACCAAGGATTCAGGTGTTGTCTTCATAGTGTAGCAATACTGAAAAGGATTTGAATCTCCTTTGATAGTTATTTCTTGACCATTATGTGGAAACTTCAAACACTGATGATAATTCAATGACACAACTTCATTTTGCATAGAATGAATCCAAGGCCTCCCCAAAAGAATGTTATATGCTAGATCTCTATCAAGGACTTGACAAAGTACATCTTTGACTACGGGACCGACTCTGATAGGAAGAACAATAGATCCCTTGGATGATCTCTCTTCTTCATCATAAGCTTTAATTGTGATTTTCTTCTTTGGATCTATAAAATTTTTAGAAAATCCCAATGCAAGGACTAGTTTTAAAGTGCATATAGTCAAGCCAACTCCTCCATCTAGTAGTACTCTTTTGATTTTATGATTTTGCACAAGGACTTCTATATGGAGTGGAGCATTATGTGGTTGATTAATGGCTATATCATTATTCTCAGTGAAGGATAGGTAATGTGGAGTTGTAAAATGTCCCATCGTAGCTTTAAATTGGGCTTGATCTAGATTTGTAGGAACATTGGTTTCTAGGAGAGTTTTCTCAAGAATATCCTTATGAGAAGGTGACATACGCAAAATCTCGAGTATAGATATTTGGGCTGGTGTTTTCTTCAATTGATCCAAAAGATTGTATTGATTGGAAGCATTTGGCATGGACTTTGGAACATAGACAAACTTTTTTGAGATGTGCTAGGTTTGGATGAGACACCTTGAAGAGTAACCTTGGATTGGGCTCGAGTAGTGACATTAGCTGGTTGACTCTTTTCTTTGATAGTAATCACACTGGCATAGTATTGGGAAGGATGGCATTCAGAAATGTGATTTACATACTTATAGGATGTGGTATTGTAGTTGGCTTGATTATCACCCTTAGCATTGGAAGAACTTTCTTTATCATGTTCGAGAAGTAGATCTTTAAAATTTGTATGTGACTCATTTGAGGTATGTCCATCAACACTAATTTCTCCACTTTCAATCAAGTCTTGTATCGCATGTTTGATTCTTTGACAATCATTGGTTTTGTGACCTTTCACTCTATGAAATTCACAATAATCGTTATCATTCCACCAAGAAGGCTTCACCCTAGGTTCAAAATCTCTAGTTTCAAGAAGTGCAATGAGTTTATTTGTGATCAACTTCCTATAGCAGATTCAAGAGATTCACCCAAAGGAGTAAAAGTTATTCTACGTGGAATAAAGGGTAATCTTGATGAATTGTTGTTGGTATTCTGATTTTCACTTGGATTTCTATGAGTAGGTTGAGTAGCATTGCCTTTTCATGTGAGATTCAAAATAGGTTGTGTTTGTTTAACATGTCGATTGTCCACAATCCCATCATTGACAATGTTCTTGTTTTTGTTCCAAAATTTGGACTTGTCATTATTGTTGTTGTTGGGATTTGAATTTGAAGATCCAACATTGTCCTTGGAGTAAAGCTTAATCTCACCTTTTCTAATCATAGCTTCCTCAATATTGACTCCATTTTCAATGAGCTTGTTAAAGTTTGGAGGAAATTGCAATTGCAACCTATAGCTCATTTGTTGTGTAAGATTGTGCAAAAAGATATCCATCTTTTCTTGTTCAGGAATTGTTCATGGATATTTGGAAAATAAGTGATGTCATCTTTGAAAAAAAAGTAAGGAAGGTTTCTCCATTCTTTTGTTGTGCATTGCAAAGATCAAGCATAGTGACTTCATGTTTGATGTTATATGAATAATGAGTCACAAACTTGTCAATAAGCTTGTTAAAAGATTTGATACCTAGGGGTAGTTTGGAGAACCATTCCATGGATTTTCCTCCTAAAATTCATGGAAATAGTCATATAAGATATGTGTCATTGTGGGCGACTTCTATACAAGCAGCACAAAAATCATGAATGTGGTCTTGTGGATCTGAATTCCCTTTGTATTTGTCAAGTTTTGGTACCTCAAAGTGAGGAGGAAATGGAATCATTTCCAAATTCTTATCAAAAGGATAAGGACATATATCATCCAAGGAATATTTCTTGGTTGATGATACAGTTTGTATGTCACAAATTTGTTGTTGAAGCATTTGGATTTGTTGTAGGAGAGGATCCAAAGATGGTGGGGGTCCTTGGGTGTTTTGGAAAGCACTAATTTTCTTGTCATTCTTTTCTCCATGAGCATGTGTCTCTTGAGAACCACCAGGGATTTCTTGATCATTTGTGATAGGTGGTTCTTTAAGAGTGGAGACATCAAAATCATTGGGTATTTTTTCTCCTTGTTGAGAAAGCATAAGGAAATACATCTCCTTATCCATGTCCAAAAGTCTTTCCATGACATTGTAGAACCTAGCATCTTGAATAGCATCTCTTAAATCTTGATCTGTTGGTTCTTGATTTGATGTAAAAATTGAAGTTTTCTTAGGAAGTCCAGACCAAGGGTTTTCCTCATTATTATTGCCTCCTTCCATCTTGTCTATAGATTCTAGATTAACAGTTTGTTTGAGTTTATGAGATCAAGTTTGAACCATAAAAGGTGAAAGATTAAATAGATGAAGATGTGAGAAAGAGATTCAAAAGTGTTGAAGTAGATAGGGTAACTTGATAATCTAAGTCAATAGGAAGTATGGATCTCACTATGATATGACAAAGAAAAACCAATAGATATTGACCTAGGTAATTTTTGATTAAGGATGATAGATCCTGATATGATAAAAACTCGCAAAAGCCAAAATTTGATAATCAAGGTAATGTTTCAACACTTAAATGTAGATTTTTAAGATTGAGGAATGATTTGGTGAATTTTGGATGAAAGAAAGATGATGAAAAAAATGATAAAAATGGTCAAGCTAAGGATCAAAGGTTTTGTGAAAATCAAATGTTTCCAGAATCCTACTAAGAACAAAAATGGGTAGCTGAAAAAGTGCTTTTGAAATCTTGAGGGTCCATACAAAGGCTCTCTATTGTGTATGCGCAGGAACAAATGACAAAAAGATTGGACAATTGCGCAGCAGAAAGTAATATATGCACAGGTTCTGATTTTTTTTGTTGGTTTGTGGATGTTTTTTGGAAATTTTGTAGTTTTCAGATGATTTTTGGCAAAGTGAAAATTCATAAACAACACACGCAAGACAGAAATGATTTGATCTAACTTAATCTAATAGGTATGCACAAACACGCTTACAATTCCTAAGGTTGGCAAGGATAGTATTTGCTAAATCCCCACTTGGATAAAATCCAACCACGCAAATTCACAGCGGACAGCCTAGGAACTTGGAAGCACAGGCTCCTCCTTACAGTGCACTCACTTCTCTAGCACACTAAGTTCCAAATTCAATGAGTCATTACTTCACAAAGAACTGCTATCTCTACTATGAACAGTGAGTAATGTGGGGCGTCTTCACGGGTTGGGCTACCCCTTGAACCAGCAAATAGGATTTTTTTGGCCACTAAACAAATTTTTTTAGTAAGGACATCCGTTCATGTGGTTGTGATCAAGTCATTTTCCCAATTAAGGGGGCTCTCCCAATCCTTTCAAAGTAATATTTTCACCTTAACAATGTAGGGACTTTAACGCACCACGTGGGTACTAGAGGAGATTTTGGTTGCCACAATGAATACACACCTGCCCACTGTGAGACTAATCACAATGGCATTTTTTTGTATACCAGTTTGGAAGGGCTTGGCTTTAGCCTGTTACTGGTTGGGTCGTTCCTTGGGGTGAGTACCTCTTTTCCCACCAAAGACCACCCTCTAAAGATTATAACAATTTCTCTTACACCCAAGATCCACGAATGACGAGGGGAGAGGATATGTTGTTAAAACCTGAGATTACAATTACAATTGAGCTATAAAAGAAAGACACAATAGACAGTTTGTTAAACTAAAGAAAACACACGAATTTGAAAAACATGTCGTATTTTAAGCCCAAACGAAGGTTATAGTTTATTTTTCAAACCCCTAGGAACCTACAAATAAATTGTTAATAATTTAAGATTGGGGTCTTTAGATTTATAACCTGCAAAAAATCCTAAAATCTACAAGAACAAACAAAAACCCCTTAAGATGGTTAGCTAAAAACAGAATGATGAGAAAACAAAATTTTACAACTAAAAATGATGGATGCGCAGAAACAACATATGAATGCATAGAGACATAGAACCAATGCAAAAAATATATATATGCGCAACAACAATGGATGAAAGTGCAGTGTGATGGAATGAATGCGCATATCTAGCAGAAATGCAGCAGAAAAATATGACTGGCGAAAGCAGAATGGATGCGCAGCAGAAATGGATGTATGTGCAGGTATCATGGATGAATGTGTAGGAAAATCCTATAGAATTCTTCACACAGAAAACTAAAAAATAGAATGTTAATTTTCATGGGGAGGACCCCATTGTGGGTGCCAAAAATGTATGCAAATTATATTTCTACAGTTATAAATGAAATACTACTATTGCAAGCTAATAAATCTATCTAAATGCAACACAATGAAGATTACAAATGATCAAATGAAACTAAAACAAATTTACCTTCACTTACCCATCGTAGCTTGTCTCCATTTTCCTCCTAGCCTTGATTTCTTGGATGTGTTGAGCTCTCAGATTTCCAATTGAAGCTCCTTTCCCAAGATGTCACCAAAGTGTGGAGATTGAGTGGGTTTGTATGCAAAATGGCCTAGAGCTTGATTATGTAATTAATAGATAATGGAATGGTATGAAAATGACTTCAATTACTTGCCTAAATGCTTGGATGCTTGATTTCTTGACCTCTAGAATACTTGAATGCTTGAAAGTTACTATTTCCTCTTATCTCACAAAGGAAGAATGGGGCTCCTTTTATAGATTTTTGGAGGAATTAAGCTTAGGTGACACAATCCTAGGGTGGAGATTGAAAGGTGGAAGATCCTAGGGCTACAATTGACTTGGTTGAAGGGGTTGATAAAAAGGGGGATATAGTTGGAATGTGAGAGGAAGAATAGGGAGGATGTTCCTCCTACATTGACATAGAGGAGAAGAAGGTGGAAGGGAAAGACACATGTCAAGTGTCTCACAAAGACCATTGAGAGGAAGGAGGAAGGAGTTTTTCCTCATGAGGGCTCTTGGTACAAGTGTCCCATGAGTCACCTTGGACTATCTAAGGTGGCTTGAGAATCTCCTTAGGAATAGGGATTGCTTCTTTTCTTAGTGTAGGAGATTACATGTGGTCATGAGACCAAGTCTTATGAGGCCACATAGCCCTTAGGAATAGGACATGGGTGGGTGAGGATAATGATTTATTAATAATTAATAATAATTAATTATTTTAGCCAAGGTCATGTGTCAAGTGACTAGGTCTACGAGGTGGACTAGGAGATTTAGTCATAATTAGTGATTGTGTAATTAACAAATTAATTAAGTTACTTTAATGAGACTAATTTAGAAGGCTTAGGATAAGAAGAATAGACTATAGTGAATGTATCAAATAAATTGAATAATTTACTTAATAAATAGAATAAATAAATATTTAATTAATTCATCAAGTCAATATTAATTAAATAATAAATATTTAATTAATTAATTAATGAAGCCAATTTTTAGTGTATACAGTATTCTATGGGAAACTAGAGCTTCCTTGGCACTGATGGATACGTTCCTCCCCATCTCTTCAGAAAGTGAAGAACCCGCCACATATTCCATTCTCAAAATGACAGAAGTACTACCAATGGCCATAACAAGAGAATCCAATGAATCAGGCAAAGAACAAAGAACGATTTGATATTTCTCTTCCTCATCCATCTTAACACCAATGGATGCCAAATGAGCCACCAATATATTGAATTATTCCAAGCGGTCTGTAATTTTTCCACCCTCCTCTATTCTTAATGAATATAGATTCTTCCTGAAGAAAATTTTATTTACTAAAGATTTTGACTGATACATTTCACCAAGCTTCTTCTACATGCTCTTTATGGGGAACTCTTCATGGAGATTGATTAAAATGGGATATGCAATGAGCTAGCTAATTGGACCTTGGCTTTACAATCCATGACATATTTAGTATCGTCATCTGGGTTTGTAGGTTTCATGACAACCTCATCAACAACCTCCCACAGATATTTTTCTATTAGCAGATCCTCCATCTACATCTTTCACATTTCAAAATTATTTCGATAAAATTTCTCCACCTCTATTCTCCTTGACGAACTAGCCATGTGAAACTCCCGCAACAAGATCACAAAGTACCTTTCACACAAGCTCTCACTCAAATCTGGATTAGCTCAAAAAACCCAACAACCCACAACTGAAACCAAAGGTAATTAAGATTTGATACCACTAGTTGTAAGGAAGCTAAGTAGTGGAATAACTCCCTACACTAATCTTGAGCAGAGGATAGTGTAAAACTTTTCTCAGATCTTTTCAATAGTTACAGAAACTTAACAGTAATAAACATAAAGATAAATAACATGCATACCACAACACAGATTTATGTGGGGAAAAACCTATATGGAGAAAATTCCCACACTCCAAAAGAAGCCCAAAATATTATTCAGCAATCAAATACAAATTAAAATATACTTGCAGAGAAAGTTTCTTTCAAGAATATCACCGACCAGATATCCAGAGGTATCTAGAAAGCTATAAGAATCTTACACAAAACCTCCATCGCATGCACCTACTATATAGGAGATACAATACAAGAAACTGTCAAACCATATTAGAAAACCATGGGCTAAAACCACTCCAAATAGAGGCGCCCTTCTCATCTACAATCAAAGATGCCCTATGATGTGTCAATACACACACCAACACATGTAACTCCCTTTTATTACTCATTTACATGTTTGACACATTTTTACATTTCCTATTTCAGAAGACCCAACTTCTGAAGGTCATAAATTTTAAACCATGAACTCAATTTTATATTATAACCACTTTTTAAAAACCTCTCAAAGCACTCTACAACTAGAACTATGTACCATTATCCCTGGCGAGTTTTGACTCCTTCCAAAGCCTCCAAGGCCTTCAAAATTGAGTTCAAAGTTTTTGTACCACCTAAAAATAACTGTCACCGGTGACTGTAAGGTTGAGACATATTTTCCCAACAACTACAAAACCTTGGGAGAGCTAGGCACAATGATTGATTATTCTCTTTTGTGTTTTGATTGATTTGGATATGATTGGAAATTGATAATTCAAGAACTAGACTAAAATATACAAAATTAACAATACCTAGCATAAACTAACAAATAAAAAATTTGAGAATCGACTGTGATGTATAGAATCAGAAAGGGTATGCATAGAATAACGTGTGTTTGAAATATGTGCTCAAAATGGATGGAAACAGTTGTTAGGTGTTATATTCCTCTAGGTGTCTCAAGTTTAGAATAGAAGTCAAATTGATCTTAGGAGCCTCCAAATTGCCTCTAGATCAACTATAAGACCAAATTACTAGGACTATTATGGTAGGAGCTATAGTCCCTTTGATATATTACACCAAGTTTCATATGTCTTGGTCTTCACCAAGCTCCTATAATCTTGAAGTAGACCTAAAACCTATTTTAGGACTCATATCTACACAATAAATGATGATGAAAATGAAATATTTATTCTAAAGGAAATAATTGAATTGAAATGATTATACCTTTTATTGATGATGTAATGCTCTTAAGATAATTCCTTCAAATTTTGACATAATAAAATGATAAATTATCACAAAATCCACCATAAATACATAGATTCTTTGATGTAGCTTGATGGTGGTTGAATCAAATCTTCTCATGAGAAGAATCCTTTCCTTTGAGTTGGATAAGAATGAGATGTGAATGTGTGATATGATGAAATCAACTAGGAGAGGTTCCTTATATAGTGTACTCAATATATTTTGTTGCATTTAGGCCGACCTACAATAATCATACTCCCATATCTAGGCTAGATCTAGGAATATCGAGGTTTGTACATAGTATCCTCCCTTAATTTTAGTCGCTAAAAAGGGGGTGAAACACTATCAATTATTGATATAGCTCACAATTATCAAAATTTTGACCCTTTTGGCTCAAAATTTGAGGATAGAAAGATATTAGAGTCATGATATTAGATCTAAAATCAATATGGGTGTTGAAAACATTGAATTGGGGCTTTAATTGTATTGAACTTGAAAAATTGAGTGAACCCAATATAAGTTTTAGATGATATAAGAATAAAGTAGATTAAATGACACATTAAAATAAGGGCCCAAAGAAGAGTGTGTTGAGATTTAATATAGAATAGGAATCATATTCTTGGTTTAAGTATTAATTAATTCTAATAGATTTCCATAATCCATCTAATCCAAAAACACTGCAAACATAATATTAATTTAAATCCAAAAATGGTCCCAAGAGTTCTTAGAAGAATGAAAAACTAAATTGAGTGTTAGCAGATTGTAAAATTGGAATCATAATTAAAGGAGTACAATTTATGGCACTATAACCACATCAAAATGAAGGTTGCAAAAAATATCAAGAGGTGTCATTCGTTTGATATCTTTCCTTGGAGTTGGAAATGGATTATCCTTATGATCCCTTGTGCAAGACATTCTTAATTGTATAGTTTTATTTATCTTTATAATAAATGACAACACTAAATATTTTTTATGCATAAGGAAATTAAAGTCCTAAAACTATGAATTAACTCAAATTCAAATCACAAGAATAATATTACCTTAAGCATGAGATTGAGCCAAAATTATTTCTCTCACAATCACTTGACTTTCTCTTTTGTGCTTGGTGATGGGAGGAATGTGGTTGCTCAAACTAGCAATATAATGTTAGTATTACGATAAATTGATAGAAGAAATGACAATATAAGGATTTGAAGAAGGTGGATTCCTAAAATGAAATCAAATACCTAAATTAATTGATTTTTGATGAGGTGAATCAATGGATATAATTCAAATATTAGTGGATGGCTGGGATTGATTAAAGGAGATGACATGGATTGAAGCCTTATTCATATAACAAGTATCACAAGGAGGATGAAATTATAAGAGCTAGATGTTATGACACATGTGTAGCATACAATGTGAAGAACATTAAAGAGAGGGAACGCGTTGGGAAGAACATGAAGAGACATGCCTATCACATGTGTAAGAGTTTGGATGGATACATGAGGAGTTGCCATCTCTTACATGTGTGACCACCAAATTAAATATTTGGTCACATGTTTAGTTGGAAGTGGGGCAAAGTGGCATATGCATGTCAAATTTCACATGTTTTTAAAGAGGGGAATTAAAAATTAAAAGAAATATTAATGAAGTTAGGAATCAAGAGATTAGTTAATCAATTAAGGAATTACTTAACTAATAATGCTTTAGAAGAAATAAGATGTTTGGATAAGGTTGGGTTTAATTAATCAAAATTAATTATCTTTATTAGAATATTTAAAATGGTATTTAATTATTAAATTAATTATAAAAAGTATAACAATAATTAATTATTAGGCTTAGAAGAATAGTAATAAGCCAAATTAATAAATTCACATGGTAAAATTTATGATGTCTACATTTTGCCCCTCTTTGATATAACATCAGGAAGTGATGTTATATCAAATAAGAATAAAAAATACTAGATGAAAATGGATACTGACTAGTAGCATTATGCCCCAGTCATTGGTTGGTTGAGGAATGATGAGGAGGTGGTGATTTCCCCTTTGAGAGGACATGTCATTCCAAGAAAACAAGTGTACATTAAAAATAGATAGGAGGACTATAGGATGAAAAATCAAATGGAAAAGGATAGGGATGATGGAGTGGTGGATGAGGAATAATGGAGGAGAATCATGTTGTGGTGGTATAAGCAACCTAGATTTGATATTGTACTTAACATTTGCACCAAGCTACGAAAAACCAAAGATGGAAATGTGTCAAGTACATGATAAAAAAGCTCAAGTGCATACATATGACTTATGACACCATGATATGGAAGACCATGACACCTTCATGGAAATAGGATTTATAGACCATGATAAATGAAAACAATGCTACAGGCAGGTATTGTAAATGGAGCTCTCTTGTATATTTGAAAGATTATCTAAAAACCAGAAAATGCTCCACCAGAACCCCCAACATATGTATTGGTTGATTTTGACACATATTATAGAATACCATTTGAATATCATCATCCTAATATAATAAAAATAACAACAATATAGAGGGCCACCACAATTCAATTGTCATTAAGATCACCATGGGCATTGACAATACATAAATATCAGGGATTGAGTCTTTCAAAAGCCACTATTGGTGTAGGACCAAGAGAAAGAGAAATATTGAAATTTTTGGTAGTATCTTGTGTAAAGTCTGTAGAAGGCCTAAGAATAATGCCACCATTTACATATGATCGTTATGAAAAATGAAAAAGGGTTGACAACTTTCTAAGTGGAAGAATGAAGAGATCAGATTGAAAATTTTAGAAGATAATTGATGTAATACATTATGTTCAAATGTGCTTCGATGACTTTTAAGTATTAAAAATATTTATGATCACATTCACTTCATGCTTGTAATTGCCTTCAACACCTTGATTTTCTCTGTGTGTTAATATGTTGTCCACATTGTGCTCATGACATCACTTTTATGTCCTTTATGTGTTTGGGCCTCTACATCTATGATGTATTACAATCATGAACTTGTATGAAATGAATTGAAGGAATGAAACTCAACTTATTCTCATGAAATTAATGGTCCTCATATTTGTATTGGATAAGCCTTATCTTGTTCTAATCTTGTTATCTTGGTGTAGGAGCACCTAGGCTATACTCAAGGCCCTAGTTAGTTTTGGCTTGTAAGTGAACCTAGCCAAGTTAGTGTGTGTTTTCTTAATACCTTAGAAGGTCATTTTTTTGTGTGTGACTAGATGGATTAGTGGTTAGTGCTAATTTCATCTTAGTCTTTGTTATTTGCTTTTAGTTGTTTAGTCCTTAGTTTGGTCTAATATTGGGAATGAGGTCTAAATGTGTCCAAGCCCTATGTATGGGTAGAAATATGCTTAAGGAGACATAGATTATTTTATTTCATTTAACTAAATGAGTTAGAGGCCCTAAAATGTAGTTTGCATCATAAATGCAAAATATGCTAAAAGTTGTCATGACAACATTTGCAACTTTTCGCAAATGTTCATGCAACTCGACAACATTGGATTCCCTCCATTCTAGGAGTGGAAAATTAATTATAGGGGCCTAAAATGGTGGAGGAGGCATCTTTATATACTCTATGGCTCATTTCCTGAGGTAGAGTGGATGTATGCAAGTTTTTGGAAAGCAATAGAGCAAGTTTTGTGAAATTAGAGTACAGTCAACTTCTTTGAGAGTTATTTGTATTTTAATGGATTGAAATAACTAATATAAGTGTGGATTCATGTAGTAGAGACTGATTTAAGACTTTTTCATTCATAATGCAAATATTTTAGAGTTGATTTGATACGTGTGAAAAATTGTTTAAGAACTAGGTAGTCTGTTGGTCCAGTTTAGGGAGATTTTGGTTTTATGGCATCCCTATGAAATTACACCGTAGGAAACTCAAAAGGTTGAATTAATGTGTTAGGGGAGCCTCTTTATAGTTTAAATATGTAGGTAGGAGCTCCTAGGAGTTGATTTTCTAATTTTGAAGTCATGCCCTAGGCGAGCTAGAACAGTCTTGTTAGGTGTATGATAGGTGTAAACAAGAATGTAGAGACAAGGGTGTGCGTGGGAGTCCTGAACCAAGTGTGGTCTCAGTGTCTTTAGGGTCTCATAGATCCCTAGAAATGAGTTCATAACCCATCCAATCTATTTGGATTTATTTTTCCATAGAAATCAGAGAAGTGCTTGTGAGGAGCCAAAATAGGCCTAATAGCTCTACATTTCAGGACAGAGGTGTATGGAGGACTTGGGGACCCTAGACCTAAAAAATATTTTAGTTTTCCCAAAAGGGTATATGGATCCCTGATTTGTTTTAGTGGTTGTGTGGAATGTTTCAGAGTAAATCTTGAAAAAACCCTCTGGATAGGGCTAATTGGTCCTTTAGGCCTAATAGGAGAAATTTGGGTGCAATTTTGGAACTCGACTAAATTGGGAGTGAAGACCTATGGAATTTGGATTGTATGGATGTAGAGTGAACATACAAAGAGTTTACAAGGCCCTTGTAGCATGTGTGGAGTTGGTATGAAGGATTTGGGATTGGAATTCTTCAAAGCCAATGAGAAGCATTGTGGGACAAAACTAATGGTGGATGTCCTTCAAGGTGAAACACAATAGTTGTAACTCTTAGAGAAGAACTGGAAGTAGTCTTAGGATCAATGTCTTGAGGCTAGTATGGTACTAATGGTAAATTGGGATCCTAAGTGGACTAGGGAAAGCTAGGTCCTATCTAGAGCATTGTGTGAGCACACCTTGGGGTTACTTCTATCATATTGGTATAAGAGCCTCTTTTGATCAGGCTTGTGGTTAATGTTACAACCAGAAGAATCAGTTGGAGAGTCAACAATGGTGACTAATGCTGAGTTGTCTAAGAAGGTAGATGAACAAGAATAGGAGAATAAAGTACTCTAATACCGGTTGGCTCAATTGGAGCAAAAATTGGATGAAGTTGATGTGAAAGCAGATGAAGTGAAGGATAGACTTGAAGGGAAAGGCAAGGAGATTTCCATTGAAGATGAAGTACTTGAAGCTGACCCTATCCTTAATGAGGAGCCATTCTTGAAATCTCTAAAGGCTATGAGTGGCAAAGCACTAGAGGGAGTTCCAATATTTACTAGAAAGATGGAGCTAGAGATATTCCTTGACTGGATAGAGGGACTAGAAAACCATTTTGAGTGTGATGGAATCATTGAGGCTCAAAAGGTGAAAGTTGTAAAAGTGAGACTAAGAGGGTCTACACTCACTTGGTGGAAATTCATCCAAGATGAGAGAGAGAAGGAAGGGAAAAGGCCCATTTATTAATGGAAAACTATGGTAGCAAGAGTCAGAGATGCTTACATCCCTGAGTTATGAAATCCAGTTGCACAAAAGAAGACAAGGTCTAAGGCAAAAGGACCTAGATGTCAATTCATACACTAAAGAATTTCAGAGACTTTGTATGAGGTCAAGAGTGGCAGAGGATGAGAAGGTGAAGGTAGAAAGGTACCTTAATGGACATAAATGGGCTATTCAAGATGAGATGAGTCTTTTGACTCCAGATACAGTTTAGAAGTGCCACCAAATTGTTGTCAAGGTTGAAGACAAGCTAAAGAATAAACAAGACTTGAGTACCTCCAGAGGAAGAGGTAGAGGAAGAGACATTAGAGGACAAAGAAGTGGATATGGTGGAAGGATTTTTGAATCAAAGAACCAAGGGATACTAAGTCCAGTGAACAACAAGAGGGAAACTCTAGTAGAGGAGGTTCAAATAGAGGAAGGAACTCTAGTGGAAGAGAAAGAAAGAGTAACCAAGGCAGAGGGAAATACTTTTCCAATATGAAATGTTACCATTGCAATCAGATGGTTCATACTGCATAAATATGTCTAGAGAAGATTTCAACTTCCCAAGGCAGTGATAAGAGAGTGAACTATGTTCAAGAAGAAGATAGTGGTGGAAACAAAAACCCTAAGTTCCCCTTAGAATTAGAAGAAGGTGAGAACCTTTTGATGAGAAGGACTCTGATTAAAGAGCCAGTAAGAGAAGAGCCAAGCCAGAGGAGGTCATTGTTTAGAGTGAAGTGTAAGATGATGGGAAAAGTGTGTAGAGTCATCATAGACTCAGGGTCTACTGACAACATAGTTTCAGAGGAGGTAGTTAGTAAGTTGAAAATGACAAGGATACCCTACACAAATCCTTAAAAGGTCACTTGGCTAAACAAAGGACAACATGTCCTTGTAAATGAGCAAGCTTAGGTTGAATTCTCAATTAGGAGATATAAGGACATGGTTCTATGTGATGTCTTACCTATGGATGCATGTCATTTTCTCCTAGGTAGACCATGGCAGTACGATAGACAAGCCATGCATGATGGAGTGAAGAACTCCTACTAATTCAAGAAGGACAATGTAACTTTGAAAATTTAGTCACTGTTGGAGGATGTAGAACTGAAGTCTACTGGTCCTAATGTTCTTATGGTGAGTGAAAAATAGTTACTAGAGGCTTTGGAAGAAGGAGAGGGAGTTTATTTTTCCTTAGTGTTGAAACCAAGATAAGAGAATGCAGACAGAGCAGTGAAGAAGACATAGTTGCCAAAGGAAGTACAGGAACTGTTGCAGAAGTACCAAGGCATAGTCAGTGAGGGAAAAACTTCATACCTACCACCTAAGAGGTCAGTAATCCATCAAATAGACCTAATCCCTAGAGCTACCCTACCCAATAAGGCAGCCTATAAAATGACTCCTCAATAGAATGCGGAAATTTCTAGACAAATCCAAGAGCTCTTAGAGCAAGGCCTTATTAGAAAAAGTATTATCCCATGTGTCATGCCTAGTGTCCTAGCACCCAAAAAGGGAGGAACTTGGAGGTTATGTACAGACTTGAGATCAATAAATAGTATTACAATAAGGTATAGGTTCCATATCCCTAGGATAGAAGACCTAATGGACTGTCTAGGAGGAGAAAGATATTTTACCAAGATAGACTTAAAGAGTGGCTATCATCAAATCAGGGTAAAGGAAGGTGATGAGTGGAAAACAACCTTCAAGACCATAGAAGGAATGTATGAGTGGCTTGCCATGCCTTTTGTCTTATCCAATGCTCCATCAACTTTCATGAGGTTGATGAATGATGTTCTTAAATATCATATTGGTAAATTTGTGGTGGTCTACTTGGATGATATACTCATCTAGAGTACCTCAAGAACCAAGAAATGGTTTTCAAAAATTAAATGAGGAGAAGTTGATGATCAACTTGGAAAAGTGTCAATTCATCAAGCAAGAACTGGTTTACCTTGGATTTGTGCTATCTCAGGGTAGCTTAAAGATGTATCCTAGCAAAGTGGAGGCCATCATCAACTAGCCTACTCCAAGAACAAGCACTGAGGTAAGAATTTTTCATGGCCTAGCACAATATTATAGAAATTTTATTAAGAAATTTAGTGCAATCTATGCTCCTATGTTAGACACTATTAAAGGAGGCATGAAGACTAAGTTTATTTGGAATGAACAAGCTAACCATGGTTTTGAGATACTAAAAAAGAAGATTTCAACCCAACCAATTTTGGTTTTTCCAAGCTTTGAAAATCTATTTATAGTGGAATGTGATGCCAAAAATGTAGCCATTGGTGCAGTCTTGAGCCAAGAGGGAAGACCAGTAGCCTTCCACTATGAGAAACTAATTGAAGCTAAGAAGAAATATTATTCTTATGACCTAGAGATGTATGCTCTAGTCCAGTCACTAAGAAAATGGAGGAATTACTTGCTTCCAAAGGAGTTCATAGTCTATTCAGACAATCAAGCATTGCGCTTCTTGAACTCACAAGACAAATTGAGTCACAAGCATATGAAGTGGGTTGAGTACCTACAAGCTTACACTTTCAACATCAAGCACAAGAAGGGGTTGCAGAACAAGGTTGCAGATGCTTTAAGTAGAAGAGAATTGACTATCCAAGAAATTCAACTGCAGAGTATGGGAATAGATAACTTCAAAGACATGTATGGTGAAGATGAAGACTTTGTAGACATTTACAATGTATGTTAAGAGTATAAAAATGACTTTCATAGTCAATACTTTGAGTATACTTTATAGAATGGTCTATTGTTTAAAGGGATTCAATTGTGTGTCTCTAGGGGGTCTATTAGGGAGAATCTAATATACGAGAAACACAATGGTGCACTTAGTGGCCATTTTGGTGTTAATAAAACTCAATAATTAGTCCAAAGATTCTACTTCTGGCACAAGATGAATTTGGATGTCAAGAGATATGTAGAAAGTTGTGTAGAGATATTTGGATGTCAAGAGATATTTGGATGCCTATACCAATCTTTTCCCATTCCAACTAGACCATGGGAATGTTTGAGCATGGATTTTGTAGATGGTTTACCCAAAAAAAATAGGGAATGGATAACATATATGTTATTGTGGATAGATTTAGTAAAATGGCACACTTTGTACCTTGCAATAAAACTAATGAGGCTAGTCAGATAGCTTCCCTATTCTTCAAGGAGGTTGTCAAAATTCATGGATTACCACTGAGTATAGTGTCTGATAGAGACACTAAGCTCACGAGTCATTTTTAGAAGACTCTGTGGCAAAAACTTGGAACTAACTTGTCATTTGGATATGCCTACCATCCTCAGTCTAATGGTCAAACAAAGGTAGTCAATAGGAGTCTTGGAAATCTCCTAAGATGTTTAACAAAAGAGTATAGTCGAGTTTGGGACCAAATCATTGGGTAAGAAGAATATTCCTACAATGACATAGTGAATAGGAATACTGGGAAAAGTCCCTTTGAGATAGTCCATGGCCTTCATCCAAGAGGAATCTATGAGCTTAGAGATCTGAAGGATGGATCCAAGGGGAGTCTCTATGTTGACAATTTTGCACATTCTATGCAAGAAGTTCATGAGACAGTCAGGAAGACACTCATTGATAATACAGAAAAGATCAAGACTAAAGTGGATGAGAGAAGAAGAGATGTCCAATCAAAGTTGGAGATCTAGTAATGGTTCACATCAACAAGGCAAGACTTCATAAAGGAAAACCACACAAACTTCAAATGATAAGAATTGGCCCATGTGTTATACTGGCTAAATATGGAGCCAATGCTTACAAGGTAGAACTTCTGGAGGATATGGGTTTATCTCCAGTGTTTAATGTTACAAACCTGGTTCTATAAAAAGGCCCAATCCTAGATGTAGATTAGAGTTTGACTAAGGTTATACAAGAGGTAGAAGAACTACATTTTCCATCTGCACCAATCAAGCAAGCAGAGCAAATTTTGGATTCTAGAGTCTACAAGAAGACCAGAAAGGAGTACTAAGAACACTTAGTAAAGTGGCAAGGAAAACTAGATGCGGATGCAATGTGGATCAAGGAGACTGAGTTTAAAAATTTGGGCATTGATCTCAACTTACTCAATCCAAGGTTGGATTGAATTATTTTCATTAGGGGAGGATGGTGCAGGAGCACCTAGGCTATCCTCAAGGCCCTTGTCAGTTTTGGCTTGTAACCAACCCTATCCAAGTCAGTGTGTTTTTTCTTAAGACCTTAGAAGGCCATGTTTTTTTGTGTGACTAGATGGATTAGTGGTTAGTGCTAATTTCATCTTAGTCTTTGTTATTTGCTTTTAGTTGTTTAGTCCTTAGTTTGGTCTAATGTTGGGAAATGAGGTCTAAATGTGTCCAAGCCCTATGTATGGGTAGAAATATGCTTAAGGAGACATAAATGATGTTATTTCATCAAACTAAATGAGTTAGAGGCCCTAAAATGTAGCTTGCATCATAAATGAAAAAATGCTAAAAGTTGTCATGACAACATTTGTAACTTTTTGCAAACGTTGCATGCAACTCGACAACATTGGATTCCATCCATTCTAGGAGTGGAAAATGAATGCTAGTAGCCTAAAATGGTGGAGGAAGCATCTTTAGACACTCTATGGATCATTTCCCGAGGTAGAGTGGATGTATGCAAGTTTTTGGAAAGCAATAGAGTAAGTTTTGTGAAAACAGAGTACAGTCGACTTCTTTGAGAGTTATTTGTGTTTTAATGGATTAAAATAACTAATATAAGTGTGGATTCATGTATTAGATACTGATTTAAGGCTTTTTTCATTCAGAGTGAAAATAGTGTCGAGTTGATTTGATAGGTGTAGGAAATTGTTTAAGAACTAGGTAGTCTGCTGGTCCAGTTTAGGGAGATTTTGGGTTTATGGCTCCCCCATGAAATTAAATTGTAGAAAACTCAAAAGTTTGAATGAATGTGTTAGGGGAGACTCTTTACATTGTACATATGCAATTAGGAGGTCCTAGGGGTCAATTTGCTAATTTTGAAACCATGTCCTAGGCGAGCTAGAACAATCTGGTTAGGTGTATGGCAAGTGTAAACAAGAATGCAGAGACAAGGGTGTGCATGGGAGTCCTGAACCAAGTATGGTATCAGTGTCTTTAGGGTCTCATAGATCCCTAGTAACAATTTCATAACCCATCCAATCTATTTGGATTGATTTTTCCATAGAAATCAGAGAAGTGCTTGTGAGGAGCCAAAATAGGCCGAATAGCCCTACGTTTCTGGACAGATGTGTATGAAGGACTTGGGGACCCTAGACCTTAAAAGTATTTTAGGTTTCCCAAAAGGGTATCTATATCCCTGATTGGTTTTAGTGGTTGTGTGTAATTTTTCAGAGTAAATCTTGAAAAACCCTCTGGATAGGGCTAATTGGTCCTTTAGGCCTAATAGGAGCAATTTGGGTGCAATTTTGGAACTCGACCAAATTGGGAGTGAAGACCTATGGAATTTGGATTGTATGGATGTAGAATGAACATAAAAAGAGTGTACAAGGCCCTTGTAGCATGTGTGGATTTGGTATGAAGGATTTGGGATTGGAATTCTTCAAAGCCAATGAGAAGCATTGTGAGACAAAACTAATGGTGGATGTCCTTCAAGGTGAAACACAATAGTTTTAACTCTTAGAGAAGAGTTGGAAGTAGTCTTAGGCTCAGTGTCTTGAGGCTAGTGTGGTCCTAAAGGGAAATTGGGATCCTAAGTGGACTAGGGAAAGCTAGGTCCTGTCTAGAACATTGTGTGAGCACACCTTGGGGTTACTTCTATCATATCTCCTCTGAGAATCTGCTTGTTCCATTAACTCATTTTTTATTCTAAATTTTAATGCTGCTATTCTATGAAACTTTGGATTTCATACATCATACTTGTTATTTCATCATTAGTTTTGGAATTTTCTCTCAATACAGTTGTTTCCTTTTCAAAAAACTACTGCCCTTCAACATGAAACTTGAAACTCTTACACTTGCGAGCTTATGTGATCTATCTCTGTTTATGGCCATTTTCATTATCCGCCATTGGATGCTCTCATACTACATGTATACTTTATCAAGACTATATAAATATTTTTCATACCTTTTCTACCAATACATTACTACTCCTCGAATTTTTATTGAATTTTCTCTTATCAAGACTATCACCTGTACTTCCCTTTGATGCTTATGATTCCCTTTTGTGCATTTTCCCTTTGACTATTATATTAATAGATAATTGCATTGCAGTATGCTTCTTCACTGTTTCATTATTATTAGCTCTCCATTATAATATTTTCCTTGCTACTATGTGTGTGTGTATTTGGGTACCTGATGAAAAAGACACAAACACTCAATAAGTCATTGCATTAGATTAAAAGGTTAGATAAAATATTCAAAACTAAGAATATCGACCTATTTCCTGCTAACTAGGAGGACTGTAATTAGTAACATATCATCCCTCAGAATATGCTACAAATCAGTGACAAATACAACCTAGCATGAAGGATTTTTAGATTAAAAACAAACTAAAAATATGATAAAGCATGCATTCTAGCTCTAAAAGTTGAAATCAAAACAATGCAAAAGCATGGAATAATAAAGGAAATGTGATTCTACGAATAATCCAACAACATAACAATGTAATTTTGATCTAATGTGAAGACTTATTTGCTCTCAAAACTGGCTTCTATTTATAGAAGAATCGGGGAGAGAGAGGGGGGACAAGGTTCATTTATGAATTAGGAGACTCATAAATGAAGGTGTAAGAAGCATTAATGCCCAAGGCATTAATAAGGCATGGGAGAGACATAGGTTTAAGGTATCTTTCATTAATAAGGCATTAATGAAGGCCTTTAAGAAGCAAGGGAGGGTGTAAGAGGCTGGCTTGAGAAAGTGGACCTTAAGGAAGTCAAGCTTGAGAAAGTGGACTTTCTTAAGTGGGTTGAGTTGCTAAGCATTCCTTAATGGAATGTGACAACATTAGGAGGTGGGTTAGGACTAGAATTAGGATTAGGATTAGATTAGCAAGGGTGAATGGGTTGAGAAGGGTTAGAACCCAGGGTAGAAGTGGTTGAGATAGGTTAGGTTGGGGTTTAGGGGAATATTAATAAATGAAATAAATTTATTTAATTCATTTAGAAAAATAGGGATTAATTATTTAAACAATTTAATTGTTTTTTTAATAATTAGGGGACTATAGCCATTTTAATTAAATTAAATAGGCTAGGGGAATGGGTTATTTTCAAGTGGATAATTGATTTAGGGATTTATTTAATTTCTTTATAATTAAATACTATAGCCATGTTTGATTTTGGTTTGATTTGATTGGTCGAAATTGATTTGAATTATATGGCTATAATAGATAATATAAATTAGTGATAAAAATACCTAGGACATTAAATTGATTAGAAGAATTATGCCAAGCAGTAACAGGGTCGTTTGGACATAATCGAGGGTATGATCATACTTAGGGCAAATAGGTCCATAGTTGGAACAAACCAAATTTAGGTGGTTACATTTGCCCCTCTTTGAATTGATGTGTGAGCAGCACATTGATTCAAAGAAAGTTTTTTTGATTTTGACTTCAGAAAGATTGAGAATTTCATTCTTGGTTGTCGAATGAAATGTTGATGAGATCAGTCTCGCACTTGATCGAACAAAACTGATAGAATTGATCTTGAACTTGGTTGTCATCCAAAGACCAATAAAAGATTTTAAAAATACCATTTTTGAACTTGATTGTTGTCCAAAAATCAGTATGAAGCTACCAGGAGGTTAATGAAAATCTTTTAAAATGAGGAAACATAAGATATCTAGCTCATGAGAACCAAAGCTTTCTATCCAATAGTTCTGACTTTAGTCAAGGAAACTGTTATGCCCCTAGTTTGTTTGATAACGAAGCCATTTTGATGTTGTTTTGAACAAAAATTTAATTGATGATCGTGTGATCATGCCCCCTCGGGAATGAAATCGAAGGAAAAGAAATAAATCCCTCAGTTGAAAAGAACATAACACTTACAGGAAGGGGTAGGGCAAGAAAGAGTGGAGTAGAAGAAGGTGTGTTTAAAAATAAACATATAATTATCAAGTTAATTACGTGAAAATATGAGTGAGAAGGCTGATAAAATGATGTTTAGACCAAGATGTATGATGAAATGTGCAATTTGTACCAATGTGGTGAATAAATGAAGCAAACCCCTAAGTTTCGAAACTATCACAAAAGTGAAGTTGTGCTGCTGAAAACGTCGCAGATACCTTTGATTTGGTTCCCGATTGAGTAAAAAGAGAGCATAAATGAATTTGGAGTTGTCTGGGAGAAGTTTCAGAAACCCTAAATGTCTCAAAAGACCCATATAAGCCCCCAAAAGTACCATTTCACTATTCATTTTCACTTTCAGCTATAGCAAATCAGAGAGCTCTACAGAGAAAATGGTGGTCCCCATGAGGAAACATCGATTCGAGATGAGCCGTAGACACCAGCGACCAGCCGACTACCCACCGTCGGTAAGTACCCAATAAACTACCTTGTGAAATTTGCATTTTTGTGTGTTTTATAGCTAGTTAAAGGTAGGATCGTATATGGGATTCTGGATCACATCCGGTCAATCCTGACTCGCATCCAGCTTTTCTCAGATCGTATATTGTTTTTCCCAAATTCTGCATCGCATCTGGGTTTTCTCAGATCACATCCAGTATGAATGTTTTGCTTTGTTTTTAGTCAAAATCCATCAACAGATCATATCTTGTTTACTTGGGATTGTACCCCGCATTTAGGATCACATCCCATTTTTCTGGGATCGTACCCTGTATGCGCAATCACATATTGTATTTCCAGGGTCGCATCTGGTAGAAGACTTAGATTTTTAATTTTCTTTGATCTTTTTGCATCCCGTGAACTTGGAATGACTTAGCAGAGTAGGATTCTGCCCCTTGTTGTAGATAGTTTTCTGATGTTTTACTGTTGTGTCCAAAATCAGGCCCGATTTGAGGTAGTCGCCTTTCGCAACACTTATCGTGCGCGTGTTCTTGCATTGTCTAGCCTTTTGTCAAATGATGAATAGACCATCATGATCTAATGTGGATTGCGTTCACTGATAGGTTTACCCGAGATCGGGGTGAACCGAGGGTTGTTGACTGCTCTTGCCGAGAGGTGGCATTCTGAGCACAACACCTTCCACCCACCCACTAGAAAGATCACTATGACTCCAGAGGATTTCTGGAGGATACTCCGCATACCCATGGTTGGACATGAGGTATTTTTTGAGTCTAGAGCTGGCGTGGCGATCGGTATGGCACACAGAATTTTCCAAGATGATACCATTGACCGCAGATACCTATCATGGGATTATATGGTCGATCACTATGATCGATTATCTATGTACTTGGCCGGATTGATAAGCGGCATCCTCATGCTGAACAGAGGTCAGCATGGCTTCCTGGTGGGCTGGGTGAGCATGGTGGAGCAGATGATCATCCACCGTCAATGTTTTGCTTGGGGTAGCTGTATACTAGCTCACATATATAGAGAGCTTCATGAGATTGTGTACCACCATACCTGCAGCATGACTGATGGTATATTAATCCTTCAGATTTGGGCCTGGGAACACATCTTGGTGACATGGCCGATTGGTGATAGGCAGAGGGCACCTGAGAAACCCTATGTGTATATGTATGCAGGCCTCCTTCAGCAGCTCCATCTCGGCAAGGTTGAGTATTGGCGTCGATTATTTGATGATATGACAGAGGTCGTGTGGCGACCATACCTAGACTATGAGGTATGGACTTCAGATGCATGGTAGGTTCCTTTCTTGTGTCAAAGTAGATATCTGATTGGGTGCCTGAGATACATTATAGAGCACTTCCTGATTACCAGGGTTTTGAGACAGTATGGGCGGCGACAGGGCTGTACTAAGGATGTTGCAGTCTATGCACGTATCAAAGATGAGGCACCGAATTGGGGTGCACAGCTGACTTATGAGACTACATCCCAGGAGATTTGAGACATGGTGGCTATAGACTGGGACCTTCATCCAAAGGTTGAGGATGCTAGAGTGTCAGATGTGTATGCTGCAAAGATGCTCCAGTATCCCTTTCCATGATTTACGGTTCCCAAGGAGATTATTCCTTGTATAGAGGAGCCTCTGGATTATGATCCTGATGACCGACCCGCCAGGGGTAGAGGGGGTGCTCAGAGAGATAGGGCTCCAGGGAGACATGGGGGCTGAGATGGCGGTAGAGATGGTGGTAGAGACGGCAGGCGCCCTCCTCCAGACGATGGACATGATGGAGATGACAAGGGTGGTGGAGGAGAGGTAGTGGATCCAAGTGTTGCCAGAGGCAGTGGGCAGGGAAGGCAATAGAGATATAGATTCGTGGCCCCACAGAGAGACACTGGCCCATTACTTACTCTAGAGAAGCATAGACAGCGGCGACAAAGAGCTTAGGAGAAAGATCTTGGTAGACATGGGGATCCTTTATCTTGATGTGAGCAGGAGAGGGAGCACCTCCGAGCTCAGATTACAGCATTAGAGGCTAGAGCCATAGCAGCAGAGTCGAGGCTAGCCATATTAGATGCATTACTGTTGGACCGAGATAGGAAGATGGAGAGGCTTAGGGCAGAGAGGGATGCACAGGCCTATACAGCAGTCCATCAGGGATAGAGGGCGACATATTATTATGCCCTATATCATAAAGTAATGCCAGAGGGACAGAGAGCTCCCACATTTTTGTGAGTATCCCAGCAGTCAGAGGGGGCTATGCCACCTCCATTAGCGCCTTTTGCACCACCTCCTCCTCCTCCTGACCAGGGAGAGGGGGTGGGACAGAGCTGATACTGTGGCATTATTTTGTATATTTTTGAGATTTATACATGTATATCTGGATCCTGCTGAGATCCCCTCTTTTGTACATTACTTTCTCTCATATATCTGATTCATTATTGGTGTACTGATACTCCTTATGTTGTGATACTTTTTATGCTTTGATACTCTGTATGCTTTGATACTCTATATGCTTACTGATATACTATAGGCTCACTGATACTCTTTATGCTTTCATGTTTATGATGATATGATGCAGTTTCTGGATTCTGACATGTTTCATGTGGTAAATGTATCCATTTTGCCTTCCATAGACGTGGTAAATGTATCGTGTTTTCCCATGTGATGATATCTTGGTCTCGTGATGAGTTAATTTTGCATATGATGACATCATTTTATGTGTTTGAATGTGATGAGTTTTTACTGATATAAATATGTTATAAATTATATCTATGTATGTTTTTTATTTTTCAATTTATGCAAAATAGATGTATGGATGCACCTAAGATGTAGAAGTAAAAATGCAATACATGAATGCTTTATTTTTGTATTTTCTAGTTTTTGCTTTTTAAATGAATGCAAAATCTATGCTATGGATGTGCAATGATATTAATATCAATAATGTAGATGATGTATTTAACTTGATATTTTTAGAAGAAGATAAAAGCCAGTTTTGAGTTGTAAATTTCCTTATGATGTTATTGTTGTTGACAAATACATCATGCAATCTTTAAATGAAGCTATATGAAGACTCTTAGGACTTTGTCACTGATTTAGCAAATTTTGCAACATTTTTATCATCATTGGGAGGTTTTGGAATGGATACCATTTGATAGTACAACCATCACTAATACCCACTGATATTATGAAAGTATGAATACTGTGTTTTATTGAAATGTCAAAAATAGACTTAGGCATCAAGGCATAGAAGCCAGGATAACAAAATAGTCACCTTCCTTTTAATATACTAGATTCTGAGTAAGCCAAGATATTGGACCCGCAATGACCTTGAAAATTCATATCCTTGGGTACATTATGATTCATATACCTTAGTGAGAATCTGGATCAGAAAATAGACAAGGAAATTGTGTCAAACTCACCGTAGTTTACACATAACAAAGATCGAGATACATGCGGCTATCTACCCATAGTAGCAGCTCTTATCATAAACATCCAAGTTAGGTGAAATTTATAGGATCATATGAAATATTCACCATACACAGAAAATCAAGAAAACATTATGCCCCCAATCCTTGTGACTCTTTGTCTTTGCGTAGATGTCATTGAGTAACTAAGAAAACATAATAAATTATCAATTGAGAATCAATCAAATAAAAATTTACAATTACTTAGATGCCCCTAGTTGAAAACATCATCAGGACATAAAAGAATCATAATCAAACCATGAGAAAATTATGTGTTTAAGTAGTACTTGTCCATTCATCTGTCAAACACAGTAAAGATTCATTAATCAGAAAATCAAGCAATATGGTGTTCCATGTTTGTGCATTGATAGGATCATTCGTTCATATCTGTGATCCAATACGGCTTTGTAGAAATGTTGTGAATGTCATGTCCCATGTTTTGAAAAGACACCCTTGTTTTGAAAAGGTGATATTTTTTTTGCATGTATCAAGAAACATTGTGTCTGTGAGGCAAACCATCCTAGAGAAACCTAGCAACCGTGACCGACTATGCCAAAAATGATTCCCCCAGTGCAGAATGACTTATTCCTAAGACATAAAGATAGACAAATCCCAAGCAAGGATAAGATAGTCATGTAGGAAAATAAAGTCAGCGTATGAGCACAGGAAAAATTATGAAGGCCTAATATCAGTAGTGCATTGATAGATGGAGCGCAGAACACAAGTGACACCTGATTATTAGGCTTTCACCACTTGGCAAGATCTTTTTCTTTCTTTTTTCTACCAAGATGCCTGTTTTACCAGGTGCTCATCAAGGCACTTTTCTCTTTTTCAAATTTTTTTTTTTTTTTTCTATTTTCTTTTTTGAATGTTTTTGTAGTATGAAGGCGCCTGTTTACAAGGTTTTCACCAAGAATACCCATTTTGAAGGACTTTTTCCACTGTTTTTGGATTTCTTCAGGATCAATTTTTTGAATGTTTTTGGTATTTTGCAAGAACTATTTGCTGTTACAGGCTCTGCTGGCTGAACATTAAGCGTAGAACCACTTCAAATGTAGAGTGTTAATAGGATCTGGAAGAACATCTCCCTCAGGTGTAGCTAATTGGTAAGCTCCAATCCCAAAACTAGCAGTGATAACATAAGGTCCCAGCCAGTTAGGTTCAAACTTTCCTTTCTGCTCCCTATTAGGCTAGTTCTTAGGATTTTCTTTTAGGATGAGGTCTCCTACCTCAACTTGCATGGTTTTACTTTCTTGTTGTAACCTTTGGACATTCTTGCTTGGTACACTTTGAGGTGGTTGAATGCCTGTTGCCTACGCTAATCTAGTAGGTCTAAATAATTTACCTGATCAATGCGGTACTACTCATCAGTAACCAGTCCTTGTAAAGATATCCGCAAAGATGGGATTTCAACCTTGATAGGTAATACTACTTCAGTGCCATAGACTAGAGAAAATGGCGTGGCTCTAGTTGGTGTTCGGATGCTTGTCTTGTAGGGCCATAGTGCCGGATTCAGTTGTAAATGCTAGTCTCTGCCAGACTTGCTCACAGTTCTGTGTAGAATTTTGAGAATATTTTTGTTCGATGCCTCAGCCTGTCCATTACCTTGAGGATAATAGACCGAGGAGAAATGTTGAGTGATATGAAACTGTTCACAGAGGTCATCAATGTCTTGATTTTTAAATTGGCCCCCATTCTCTGTCACAATTGAAGAGGGTATCCCATATCTACAAATAATGTATTTCACAATGAACATAGCCACCTGTTTTCCAGTGGCTTTGATTAGCAGCACTGTCTCGACCCACTTTGTGAAATACTCAGTGGCCATAATTATGAACTTGTGTCCATTTGAAGAGTTGGGATATATTTGTCCAACCAAGTCAAAGGCCCATTGCTGGAATGGCCAATGTGTTATGAAAGGTATCAATTCTTTGGTAGGAGCATGGATGAGGTTTCCATGTGTTTGGAATTTAAGACATGATTTTGAAAATTGAATAGCATCTTTCTCCATGGTAGGATATTAATAACCTACTCTGAACAGTTTCTTAGCTAATGAAAATTAGTTCGAGTGTGACCCACATACACCTTCGTGGACATCTTTTAAGGCTAGATTGGACTCTTCGAGTTCTAAACACCAAAGAAGTGTTCTGTTGAGACTGCGTCGATATAGGTTGTCAGTTATGAGGACGTACCACAATGCTGTCCTAATCAGGGATCTTTTTTCATTTCTAGATAGATTGGCGAGAATGGTTTGGTCAGAAAGATAAGAAATGATATTGGCATATCAAGATTAATCTGGAGTATTCAAGGCACATATTACCTGATATTCTAGATTGGCAAAGGTGGGATAGGGTATTTCTTCCACCAAGAAGTCATAGCAAAATTGATGTTCCTCTACTTGTAACATGGATGCCAAGGTAGCCATAGCATCTGCAGCCTTGTTTTCTAATCTTGGTATCTGCTAGAAGGTGATGAAGACAAAGTATTTCTTTAGATCATCAACTAGTTGCTTGTAGGGAATTAATTTTTCATCTCTTGTATGATATTCCCCATTGATTTGATTGATAATAAGTTAGGAGTCACTATAAACGTGTAACTCAATGATCTTCCATTCCATGGCTAGCTTGAGGCCATTGACCAATGCTTCATATTCAGAGATATTGTTGGTGCAGGGAAACATCAATTTGTAAGATTTTGGAATCTTATATCCTTGTGGTGTTATGAAGAGGACCCCTGCTCCAGATCCTTGTTGAGTAAACGAACCATCAAAGTACATCTTTCATGGATGTTCGGTGAGATGCATGATTGTTTCATTAGGAAATTCAATTAGTAATGGTTCATCATCTTGGAGCGATGAATCAGCCAATTGAGCTACAAGTACCTATCCTTTGATATCTCTCTGTTCGACATACTCAATGTCAAACTCACTTAGAATTAGGACCCACTTTGCCAAACGTCTTGTTAATGCTATTCTGCTCAAAAGATACTTCAAAGGATCTATCTTAGCAATGAGCTTTACTGTATGAGAGAGCATGTAATGTCTCAATTTCTGTGATGCAAAGACAACTGCTAAGCATGCTTTCTCAATAATGCTATAATTGAGCTCATACGTGATGAGAGTTCTACTAATGTAGTAAATAGCTCTCTCTTTCTTTGTTTCATCTTCTTGTGCTAGCAATACTCCTAGGGATGTAGCTGTAGCTGAAATGTATAGGAGTAAGGGTTTTCCATGAATAGGAGCCATAAGAATAGGTGGAGCAGCCAGGTACCCCTTCAATTCTCTGAAGTTGGCTTCACAATTTTCATCCCAATTGAACGCAACCCCTTTATGTAGTAGCTTAGTAAAGGGTTGTGCCTTATCTGCAAGTTGGGACATAAATCTCTTGATAGACTGGAGTCTCCCTTGTAGTGTCCTCATTTGACTGATATTACATGGAGGATTCATCTCTAGAATATCTTTTACCTTCGCTGGATCTACCTTGATTCCCTTTGCTGATACTATGAATCCTAGGAGCTTGCCTGATTGGGCCCCAAAGGCACATTTATTTGGATTGAGCCTGAGTTGGAACTGTTCCATTCGATCCAATATCTTTCTTAAATCAGCAATATTAGTACTTCTTTCTTTGGATTTATCCAGTGTGTCATTGACATAGTCCTCCATGTTTTTGTGCATCATGTCATGGAATATTGTTGTCATAGCTCTCTGATATGTTGCTACGGCATTCTTGAGCCCAAATGGCATGATGTTCTAGCAAAATGTGCCCCATGCACATGTGAATGCGGTTTTCTCTTGATCCTCAGGGGTGATTTTGATTTGATTATAGCCCGAGAATCCATCCATTAATGAATACATCTGGAAGCTAGTTGTAAGGTATATGATCATGTCAATATTTGGTAGAGGGAAGTCATCCTTCAGACATGCTTTGTTGAGGTCCCCGAAGTCCGTGCAGATCCTAATAGATTTATCAGATTTAGAAATAGGGACCACATTAGAGATCCATGCTGCATAGGCAATGACCCAAATGAATCCAGCTTTTAGTAACTTTTCTAGCTCTGATTTTACCAATAGTGCAACATGAGGATGTATCTTTCTAAGTTTTTGTTTCACGGGCTTGATTCCAGGAGCTATAGATAAGTGGTGCATAATGAGATTAGGATCTAGCCCTGGCATATCAGTGTAGGACCAGGCAAAGTTGATCTTTTTCTCCTTCAGGAATTTTGTGAATTGTACCTTCTCTTCTTCTGAGAGAGATTGTGCTAGATGAACTATCTGAGGATCTTCCACAGTGCCTAAGTTCACTGGTTGTGTTGGTTCAATCAATACTGAAGATCTTTCCTGAAAGTGCTTAGGGAGGATGTCAAGAGTCTCATCCTTTGGCACCTTTGAGAGGTTTTCACCATTGGATACATCATTTTTCTTTACTATTTTGGGATCTGATACTGCCACAGAGTGGTTTTCACCATCAGTCCACTTTTTCTTTTGCTTTTTCAATTTGTGACTAAGAAACTTGATATCCTCCTGTGACATGTTCGCGCTCCTTGCATTGGTGGAACAAGGGTGAGATTCACAAGCATTAAGGTAACAAGCCAGGCAGTGGTCATTGGGAAAGTTGAGGATAGGCGTAGGATCTATTTCAATCCAATCAATTAGGTCTAGAAGTACCAATTTTAGGGAGTCAGATTCTGAGAAGGACAACATCATGTTAGCATCAAAACCATTAACCGACATGACATGGTCTGTTAAGTTAATATCTTTGATGTTTAGATCAATAAGAGAGAGATCATTGTTAAAAGGGTCATTTTCAGTCATATATAGATTGAACTCTAGCGACTCATCAGTAGATAACTCATCATCATTTCTTTGTAAAAGGAGGCTTCTTGATTGTAGCCTATGAAATTCTTTTAGAGTTATGTATTCACTAGTGCCTCCATCAATGATCGGGGGAAGGAACTCTTCTTCTACTTCGGGAGGATCAGTATCATTGAAAGGATTGTCAGTTCATCTACTAGGAGCTGAGGAAGCTGCAAACATGTGAATTGTATCTATCCCAATTTCCTCGGAGGTAATAGATAGCCAATCCCACTCATATTCATGAGAGTTTGTGACATGATCATCAGATCTATCCAAATATTCAGTAATGTTTATTTGATGGACTCGATTAGCTGCTTGTAGATCAAAGTGAGGTAGATCAAGGACATGTGTAATTGTGACCAATTTCCCCCAGTTAGGGTGTAAATTCTATGGCCGGGGTGCCTCTTGAGTGATTGTAGCTATGGTCTCCTACCTCTTGAATGGGCGTTTGTTCTAGCAAAGGAGTGTGAAGATCCCGTGGTACCTCAAAACTAGGTACCTAGCGTTCTCCTTGATATTTAGGATTTTCTGTACCAATATGTAGTAATCTCTCATAAGGCCATGGTTCTGATACTATCTCATCTGTATTATCACTCCTTATTTCAGAAGGTGGACACTATTTTGAACTAGGTTTGTTGGATTGAGTACTAAAGCCCAGTCCTATTTTATCTCTGTTGAGGCGGAACTCCATGGGTATGGGTTCAATGATCCCTCATCTTGTGTTATTTAGAGGTCCTTTTCCTTTGTAACCCATTTGTTTGAGGAAATCGTATCCCTTTCCATACTATTCTGGGGATATCTTCACATGTTTGACCTCAGAGTCCACTGGTTCTCCTTTGTAAAGCTAGTTCAAGACTGCATGTTCTTCTGTGTTATCGGAAGAAGATGTGGATGCCTTTATCATGCCTGTAGCCTTGTGTACTTTTGTCTCTTTGAGTGCGAGAGGTGTGAATGTTGATGATGGTTTTCCATAGGACCTTGGTGATACTAGAATTTTTTTCAGTGAAGGAGTCAAGTCCAACATGTACTCTCCCATACCTATTTCTTCAAGTTTCAATGTTTTGCTAAAGCTCTTCATGACCATGTCCTTGGTAGTTTCAAGAGCAACTGTGTCCATAGCCTCCTTGTTGTGTGGGATCATGCTACCTACTTTGATATTGTTGCAAGTGTAGTTGGCATCCGCAGGAATTGTCACCTCTATCCCATTATGTGGGAACTTGATGCATTGGTGATAAGTAGATGGTACAGCTTGCATCTCATGAATCCAGGGTCTGCCAAGTAGAATATTGTAGGCCGGGGGTAAATCCAGAATTTGACACATGACATCCCTTTCAATCGGCCCAACTCTGATGGGTAGAAAAATAATACCTCTGGAGGATCTTTCTTCCTCATCATATTCTTTGATGGTGAGCTTGTTTCTAGTGTCAATTGTTTGTTCTGAGAGACCTAGTCTCCTAACAAGATCTAGTATATAGATATTCAATCCTGCACCTCCATCTATCAATACGCGTCTAACATGGGATTTATGAATAAGAACTTTGATATGGAGGGGTTGATTGTGTGGATGGGTCAATGACTTTTCATCCTCCTCAGAAAAGGAGAGGTAGTGTGGCGTTGAGATGTGATTGACCATCGCTTGGAATTTATCTATATTTATATCCTTTGGAACATTAGCAGCATGTAGGGCGTGTTCTAGGATTTCCCTATGCACTGTGGATATTTTGAGCAACTCAAAGATGGAAATTTTGGCAGCGGTTCTTTACAATTGGTCTACCAAGTCATACTTTGCTTCGGGAATAGTGACCACATGTTTTGTTGCTGGTTTAGGAATAGTTACAACAAGAACCTTGGATGTTGATGTTGGTTTCAAAGGTCCTTTGATTGTAACCTGTGCTTAGTTCTGGGTTACAGCGTTTGTGGAGGATGAGGCTCCTTTGATTGTGATCATGTTGATGGATTCATTTTTAATGCTGAGCATATTGATCACATTATCATTCTTGGAATAGGTGTAGTTTATCTCATTACCTTTCCCTTTAGATGTTTCCCCTTGATTGTAATTAGGAAATGGTTTATTAAATGTTGTGTGATCTTCATTCGTAGTGTGTCCATCTACCTTGATCTTACCTCCTTCGATGAGGTCTTGGATAACATTTTTTAGCTTGAGACAATTATTTGTCTTGTGCCCCTTGTTTTTATGGAAGATGCAATAGGAGTTATCATCCCACCACCTGGGTTTGACCATTGGTTCCCAAGGTTTAGAATCAGGAATTGTAAGAACTTTGTTATCCACTAATGTTTTTAAGACAGTCTCAAGTGGTTCCCCCAAAGGCGTGAATGTTCTTTGGGGTTCTGAAGTCCATGTTCGTCCCTTGTCATTGTCATTGTTTGCTTTGGGAACGGGAGGTGTTGCCTTAGCCTCTTTGCTTGCTTGCATGCCATTGGTTAGATTGAATGCTTCAGTTTTAGAATTAATGTTAGAGGCATCAAATACTCCATCATTAACAATGTTCTTGTTTTGTTTCCACCATTTAGGCTTGGAATTGGAGCTACTGCCTTTGCTTTCATTTTGAAGGGCGATCTCCCCCTTTTTGACCATGACTTCCTCAATATGGAGGGCATTTTTAATCATCCTATCAAAGCTAGGAGAATCTTGCATATGTAGAGCATAGCTCAATTCAGGTATGAGATTATTAACAAAGATCTCCATCTTCTCCGTTTCGGGAATGACTCTTGAATATCGTGCAAAAATCTTCCTCCATCTTTGTAGGAAGTGTGTAAAGGATTCTCCCATTTTCTGTTTGGTGTTGCATAGATCCATCATGGTGACATCATGTTGGATGTTGTAGG
>MU224352.1:773714-784827 GCA_018584345.1 Thuja plicata | reverse complement strand
TGTTTGGTGAAATAAAATTCTTTGTTGGCTTACAAATTTATCAAATGAAGAATGGTATCTATATCACTCAATCTAAATATATCAAAGAGATACTGAAAACTTTCAGAATGGAAGAGTCCAAACCAGTAAGTACACCCATGGTTACTAGACAGAAGCTAACAAAAGATGATGACACAAAAGAAGTGAACCAAACACTCTACAGGTCAATGATTGGAAAACTACAGTATGTTTTTCATAGTAGACCTGATATTGCTTTAGCAGTTGGGATTGTAGCAAGATTTTTTGCTAATCCTAAGGAAACTCACATGATGGCAGTTAAGAGAATTCTGAGATATTTGAAAGGAACTGAGGACTATGGTCTATACTACAAAAATAATGACAAGTTTGAACTCAGAGTTTACACTGATTCTGACTGGGCTGGAAATTTTGATGACAGGAAAAGCACTACTGGTGGAGAATTTCTTTTAGGAAATAAATTGATCTCCTAGACAAGAAAGAAATAGAACTACACCTCACAATCGATAGCTAAAGCCGAGTATGTGGCAGCAGCAGTTAACTGTTCTAACATTGTGTGGTTGAAGATACTACTGAAAGGTATGAAGGAAGAAATTACTGATCCAATTGTCATGTATTGTGATAACACAAGTGCTATTAATATTTCTAAAAATCCTGTGATGGACTCAAAGACAAAGCATATAGCTATCAAGTATCATTGCTTGAGGGAGCTAGTTCAGAGTAAAGAAGTAAGATTGGATTATGTGAACACTAAAGAACAATTAGCAGACATATTCACAAAAGCACTACCCAAGGATGCTCATGAGTATCTATGAGTTAGTCACACTTTAGGATGTTGGCTAAAGTTGTGAAGATGAACAAGGACAGAAAAGAAAAATCAGTCATACTGAAGATGACAGGATCAGCATGATACTGAAGATGCACATGATAAAGATATTGACGTCTTTGGCATTGTTGTCAAAGAAGGAGAGATTACTTATATAGAAGTTAAGGGAGAGATTACCTATAAAGAGGAAGAGAAATTACAAAGAGGGAAAGATTACATAGAAGCAGAAGTTACTATTGAAAACATTGAATTGATTATCTACTTAGAGGGAGTCTATAGATGATTAGACATAGATAATGACAGTGTGATTACAGACACAAAGGGAGAAATTTTTTACAGATAAGAATCAGAATGAAGCTAAAGACATTAATGAAGATTTGTTCATATCAAGGACCACAGGTGAATTTGTGGATTGGTCGGTAACTATGTTTGTTAAATCATTGTTTTAATATTTTGTGTTGCCATCAATGCCAAAGAGGGAGATTGTTGGAAAGTGACATTGTAAGCAATTGTTATTTTGTCATTGATGTTAAACCTTAATTGGTGAGACTATTGTTATCTATTTGAGTACCATATCTATTGTTGATGAAGAATATTTAACAAGAAGACCAAGTGAATGGTTGAGTTAAGGTAATTCAAAGGGTGCTTGATCAGTTGGCACCTTGGCAAAGTAATTAGTTGTTTATCTTTCAAAGATAGTTTTTTTGGTTTTTCTGTGTCGAGCAAGTTTGGCTTGTGCCAAGCAAAGTTTCTTGTGCCAAGTAAAGTTGCTTGTGACAAGCAAAAATTTTCTCGATGCCAAGCACCATTGAAATTGCTGAGTGGAAACAGTAATGAAGGTCGACTTACAAAAGTTTGATTATTGATGAGATTTGAGATCTCTGGCTGACTTAGTTGATTTTATTGGGATATGTAATGTTAATTAAAGATTGATCCATGTCATTTAATGTATGGGTAACCGTAATTAATGCATGGTTTCAAGATTTAATTAGAGACTACTTTGGAGAGGTAAATGTAATACAAAGACGGAATGATCCGTTGGATCTGACCTAACCTAAGATCTACGATCTTGTTTAAGCGGAAAAAAGATTTATTTAACCTAGATAGAGAAGTATATGATAACCTTAGGGGTTATTCATTTATGTGGAAGTGGATGCTTGTGGAAGTGGATGCAAGTGTATGCAAGAGGTTTGCATAGTTGATTTACTGTTTAGCATGATCTAGCAGAGTAGGCAAAAGGCGGAAGCAGAGTGTTGCGTGTGTGATTGCTTGATAGATTTCCAAGTAGATCAGAGGGTTGAAATGACAATGCAGGATATCCATTAAGTTAACATTAGTGTTGTAATTGGATTTGAATTGCAAAGTAAGTTGTATGTACCAGATCACAAACTGCTGATTACTTTCTTACCATTGTATCAGTTAAATCCTTTAACAAGGTTGACCTAACAGTCATTTGTATAAATCCTCTAACAAGGTGACATTCAGATTGGAATGTTCTAAGTCATCTAACAAGGCCACTCCTGACAGGGTGATTAAATCCTTTAACCAGGTCACACCTAGCAGTGTGTTATTGTAACCTTTAACAGGGTTGGCTCCTCACAGGGCATCACTTCAGAAGAGTTAAAACTTGGTAGCATGTTACTGGTGTTTTTTCCCATATTGGGTTTCCACATTAAATACTTGTGTCAACTTGTGTGAATGCTTATGGTTTTCTTTACTGTTATGTTACTACAAGCTAATTTCAATTGACAGTAAACTGCATGATTAAAGTTGTTGATTTATGCTACTGCTGCCGAGTAGATCTGAAATACAGAAAGTTTTTATTTTCTACATCTAGACCTAAGGATAAATAATTCACCCCTCCCCTCTCAGTTATTCTAAATTCATTCTAACAAAATTGATCATACATAAATTTGTCCAAGGGTAGATGATTGAGTTGAAATTTCTCTTGCTTAGCTGCAAGTGCACCTTCAACTTCATCTTTAACTGAATATTCACACTTGGTTTCAAGCATGCATGGTACTACTTTTTTAGACTCAATTCTTGATAGGTGTCTGATAGGAAAACCTCTTGAGATGAAAAACTTAACACTCTTCTTGTTGGTCTCTTGCTGATTAAGTTCTTTTTCAACACCACCTTGATATTCTGATTGATTTGACTCAAGTGGTTTTAATGAAAATGGGGATTCTTTTTCTACCTTCTTATTCTATTCAAAAGATTCTTCTTTAGGAAGTGGTATTCCATCATGAAGTTTCAAACAAAAATCCTCTATGATGTTGTAAAAATAATCTTCCTGGATCTCCTCATTGATCCTCATATTCATAACACATCTTATCTCAACATCAGACATGTTTTCTTTAAGATCTGAAAGGATAATCGGGTCCATACCTTTGGAAAAAGGATTGTGTTACCCATTTTTATCAACTTGATGATTTCTTCCATCCACACCAGTCTTTTCATCCTTCTAAAATAGGTTATCTTCATTTTCTTTTCACTATCTAAAACCTTTTATTATTTTTTGTATGAGCATTATTTCTTCAACCTCTTTAATAAAACTAGGAAGCTCATCAAAAATATTTGTTATAACTCCATGTTCAACCCTCATGTATTATTTACTACCCTATTTTCCTAATTGAATCCGCTCATCAATCACTTGTAACATATCTGATTTATCACTTTGGAACTCATCGACATGTGTATCTATAACAAAAGGCTCTTCTTCTACCTCAAAATCTTCTTTTGTTTTCTCATTAGGATTCCTTTGTAATTAAAAATATTGTTCTTAAGAGATGGTGGGATTATTTTTATGAAGTATAGAATCTTGCAAAGGATGATAACTCCTAAAAATTAAAATTTTAAACTTAGGGAGCTCAATTGAAGATGTAGGAAGCTTACCTTGCTTGAAGCTTGGAATATTGAACTTGAGGACCTTTTATGTTATAGGCTACTCCAAAATGAAAGGATTAGATTAGGCCTCTATCTTTTGTACTTGGTTCATCAGAAGCCACATTTTATGATCTTTTGTATCTAACTCCCTCGCAAGACCCTCCTCTTATTCCTAAAGTGCATGGCTTTATGACTTAATTTATTGTAGATAAATAACTTACCACTGATTCTTTGAGAATTATGTTTTCTTGTGTAAGTCCTCTTGGTCTTATTCTTCTTCTTTTTAGATCTAAGCTTGTCTTGACTAGATCTAGAACTTTCTCCTTCCTCAAATAAAATACCACTCTTGTCATTTGTGCTCCTCTAACTTTAGAGTAATTAATCAAGTTTGACTAAGTTGATCATGAGCTTATCCGTGTAGTCATTATCAATCACAAGTTCATCTCTTAGCTCTTCCTTATTTTCCTTGGTCTCCTACAAATTAGAAACAAGTCTATTGTATTCATCAAAATTTTCCTTTAAGGACTGATTGTGATTCTCTTAATTCTTCTTCTTGTCTTCAATCTCCTTGGTCATCCTTATCACTATAGATTCCATCTCATTCTTCATGACTCCATTCTATTTCTTAAGCTTCTCACACTCTTCAATATTTTCCTTCAAGTCTTGACTTAACTATTCATCATCTGACCTCTCTATATCCATTTTATTTAAGTTCTTACAAAGTTACTTTCTCTTCATCTTGTCTTGATTCAATTGTGCTTTCAATTGCTTAATGAAAATTTTAGCTTCTCTGAGATTCCACTGCAACTCCTAAAATTCAAATTTAGATTGATCAAGCTCATCTATTAGAACTACAAGTTGTTCTTGTAATCCTGAATCCATCCTTCATCTCAAATAACCATCAAGTGGTTAGGCTTCATTCAAGGGACTAGAGGTCTGATACCAATTGTTGGAAGGAGGTAACACTTAAGGGGGGATGAATTAGTGCTCTACCAATTTAAACTTTATTATTCAGATTCACAAACCACTTAACACATATAATGAAAATTAAAGTCCAAGAAAATAAAGAAAATAAGAATAACAACATAACACATAGATTTTTATTATGGAAACCTTGTTAGAGGAAAAACCATTGTGCAGATGGAACCCACAAGACTATACTTTGTAGAAATATTGTCATACAATGATTTGGGAATGCACTTGCATTTAGACACACTACTTAGAACTCACTGCTCAATTACAATAAGGGATACAAACCTATAAAGAAAGTCTTACTACCTTAAATATTAAAAAAAAATATCACAATAAGTATTGAAATACTAAAGTAGAATTTATTAATTCCTAGTTATAGTTCCGCATAAGCTCATTACTTTGACATGATACACTTTTCCTCTAAATGTCCTATTTTGTTTTTCTTCTCTAATCATATTATCATATCTCAATTTCTTGCATCAAAATCCTTCACATAACACCTTGTGCACTTCTCTCATGTATCAAATCTCTTTGCATACCCTAATCCATTGATCTTATAGGTCCACAACCAAATGTTAGATCTCTCAATGTGTTGGTGCTCAAATCAATAGATTAGATTTCTTATGGACTTGCCAATCCAATGTTGGGAAAACCAAGTGATTTGGCCAACTAACAAGTCTCAACCAAAGGAAAGGTTGGGACTTCTTCAATTCTATCTCTACAGGACCAAGGTTGGTAGGCCTATACCTCAATCTTATTCTATTGTTTGGAGGTTTTTTTATAGCAGATAGAATACACTTCAAACCCTCTCTCTCAAGTATGGCGAGAGCACTTGAAAGAAATGCAATGTAAACTGCAAGACTAAGAGTGATTTTATTAATTGTAAAAATGTTTTGAAAATATGTGTAAATTGAATGAATTCTAGATAGAATATATTAAAACTTTAACAATGAATCAAATGACTATATCCAATAATTGATAAGATCAGTGCCTATTTCAACTTGGGCAATAGAGTCAATTCACTTTCAATCCTATGTACAACCATGCGAGACAGTATATATTCCAACACCATCAACTATTCAAATTCTATATAGATGTAGAGAAATTAAGCCTATTTATATCCTTTCTAGTTCAAATGAATTTAACTCCTTTGGTTGGGAGACTAGTTAAACAAGAAGCTGGAAACACTAAATTTTCATGAACTTCTTGATAATCAAACAGGGATATGAGACATGTAAAATCTCTATAAAATCATTGCAAGAATAGAAATTGAATCATCCTTAAATAATTGTAAGGGACTAATTGAAATGATTTAAAATTTCTTACCCCAAGTGAGACAAAAAACACTTATCTTTTATTGATTTTGAAATAATAGTACATTCGAGTCCATATTACAGTTGTGATCAAATTCTAAAACTAGGAACAATGATAATGATAATAATCAATCTTCACATGGTCTTGGAATCTCTATTATATAAAATCCAAGGTATGCGTACAAGCTTCAGACCAATGTGTCTCTTCATAACTAAAACCTAACCCTAAGATCAACAACTGAACATCATAGTTACAATTAAGGAATGATTTACATCCTTGTTTGAAAATGGTTGTCGACTGTTGGGATTAATAGTAACATTTGATAGAAAATAACTTGTGATTTGCATGAGATAATTAAAATAATGATTCTTTGTTATGATCATTATGGTGCTTTCGATCACATATTCATCCATATACTATATTTGATAGTGGATACTATCATTGATATCTTGAACAACTTCAACATTAAGAATAGAATCATTGACGTTTTCAACCATCCTTAGGCATTCTCCATCCTTGTGAATATTATTTAAGAATGTCTACATGTCCTCATCCTCCTCAGTCCCTGAAGATCGTATTGTCTCATCATCAGATAGATCCGTGGTACTTGCCATCTTTGAAATCCTGCATGGAAAATGTCAACATATCAAAATAAAAAAACAAAACCCTAATTTACACATAAATATAATTAAAAATATCAAATAAACACAAATAATTCCATGTCAACACTCCCACGCAAGCATCTTATCCTTTTCATCATCAAGGACACGTGTTAGCAATGTGTGATCCCATGAAGAATAAAGGTCATGCAAATTTTGATCATGGGATCATGCTAGCCATCAATCCTTTCCATGCTTTAACAACCGATTCTCACTATTTAGAGCTTGTAGACCTAGGACACATATCATTTAGGCATGATCCCATGAAGGATAAACAAGGTTCATTTTCTGATCGTAGGATCACGCCCACCGTCAATCTTTGTCATGCTTTAACTGTTGATCAACCTTAAGCCTCCCTTAAAAATTGATCACCTCTTCCACTCGGTTAAAATACCACCGTTGATCATACCCATTTTCTAAAATAAAAAGGCTTTAGTAGCACTCACTTTAAATGACTTCAAAAATGATGCGTATCCTCATCAACCCTCTCGACCAATCCGGTATTGCCAGCTGTTATCCCTGCTCTCTCACTATTTAGAACATTTGCTAGCCCACGATACTTGTCGATCAGGCATGATCCCATGAAGAATAAACAACGTGCATATTCACTTAGCGACATCATGCCAACTATCGATCTTCACTAAGCTTTAACCGTAGATCTTCAATCTTCATTTCTCAAAAATTTTGCGGGCCTGGGACACATGGTGACAATGCGTGATCCCGTTATGGATAAAGGTCATTTAGCTTCTGATAGTGGAAACACTCCCACCATAGAATTAACTCTAATATTCTTGATGCTTTATTATTTTGGCCCCACTCAGGTGAGATCTCAGCAAACACTTGTTAGCTAGGCATGATTCTGTATTGGATAAAGATTGTTCACTTTCTGATTGCAGAATCATGCCAAACATTGATCTTTGTTGAGGTTTAATCACTGATCACAACATACTACCACATGTCCAGTCTGCTAAGTCATCATCTATCCTTGTCAGCTACCACGTCACCAAAAGGTTTTCTTTAAGACCTCGGGCCCCACCATCCACTTGATCGTGAGCCACATCTTCCGAAAGCCCTGGTATAATTAACCAATACTTCAAATCTCGGATCAATGTGGGATAATGTTGCTGAGTATAATGCTTAATCAAAACACTAAACAGGGAAACCAATCTCTATGACCATGGCGATCAAAGTGATGACTTCCATGGGAGATGTGACATTATGAGGTGGATACAACCTACAAAAACACAACACGGGTCTACATGAAGATGATATAATAAAATGGTTAAGTTAGAAAATCCTTCGAAAACACATGTAACAGTTATATTATGAATTTGAATATGAAACTAAGGACACTAGGGTAAAATAGAAATACAAAATATATAAATCACATTGATATAGGTATAAAATATACTTCCCTGAGTTATCTGGATATGCAAATTGATCTGTAAATTTGAGTTCCACTAGTGGCTCTTTCTAAGGATGTGTGTGCATATCTGGACACAACAAGATCTCAATTATCTCTGGAGAAGCAGACCCTACAAAATCACTCCCTTCTTTAGATCCTTGTTAGGTCTCAATTTGGTAGCCCCATGGCCCAAAAAGTGAACACCATTCTTTTCTTATGTCAAAAATTTTATTTTTTTCATGTAACACTTTAATTCTTCTTAACATGACACCAAAATTTGTTCTGCCATCTTTCATCTTCTGATCAACTAATTTTATTTCAAACATCTGAGAAAAGATCCTCTCAAAATCATATCTTCTTTCATACCTGGCTGCAAAATATTTCATATTTCTTTTTGATAGATTAAAGTTTTTGCATCAGTTTCTCAAAGGATTACTTGCAAACCCTAATCTTTTATTAAGCCTCCTGACTTTTGTAAATATTTTACAATGAACTTTAAGATTTATTTTAAAAGCACTTTCACAATAAGACTCATTTTTTATTAATGTATCTAATATTGCTTTCCGCTTTCACTTTGACCCCAAAACTTCTATAATATTTATTCATTTTCAACAATGAATTCCTTTTAACTCCATGCTTCAAAACAGGCTTTACTTTGCAAAAGATTTTAGAATGAATATGTCTCCTTCTTTTCCTTTTAATAATCTCCTTACGTTCAAGACACAAAGACCTTGGATTATTTTCAAAAATATTTTGCAGAAATATTCTATCCACCTTTCCATATGTTATTTCATTCTCTCCCATGGTTTTATTATATAATACTCCTGAAAAATTATCTTTAGACACACTCTCTTTTACTCCTTCAAATGATGAATTTAAAAACATAGATAATTTAGACATACCTCCATGAGAGTTTCTCTCTGGTTCATTAAGTGTTTTATCATATAAGAGATCATCAAAGTGTTAGAAACACTGAGAGGAGGGTGAATCAGTGTTTGTCTATTTATTATATTTCAGCAACTTTAAACATAAATCAGTTATATATCAATTGAATCTTAACACAAGAACACATAACACGTGATATGATTACGGGGAAACCTTGATCAGAGGAAAACCCAGGTGGGAATTAGTACCCACAAATATTGCACTAGTATAATGAACCTGTTAAAGTTCCTTTGCCTTGTAAGGAGCAGTCTTTACAATGCAAGTACAATGACCCTATTAGGAGTCTTTACAAAACCCTGTTAAAGGTATATGGCTCACTGCTAGAGCTCACTGCCCAATAGGATGAAGGCTACAACCTTCTGATAGTTGATATACACTATATCAAAAAATGAACTGCTATATATGACACAATTGTCTGATCAGTTCTATTTTTGCATTGATGCTCTTACTCTCTTAAAGAGCTCTATCTCATTCTGACATATTTATATTTTTCTTCTATGTCTCTGCTCTACCTTTTTCTTCGACACTTCCTAATACAACTTTGCATGTCATATATATATATGTTCATGCCTGAATAGACACGACTAGAAACAAGACCTTAGTCGGCCCAAAAACAATATACATAGCGCTTCCAAACTAATTGTCTTAAGCGTGATTATAATAATGTTTAGTACATAACTACTAACTTATTACAATAGGCTCTTAGCCTTTACAAAAACAAAAGATTACACGCTAATCCAAAAACTAAAGTCGGCTTCATACTCTATTTGCTGAACTACAGGTGTACTTAATCTTTCTGTAACTTCTCTGTGCTGAAATTTCGTACCATGTGTGTATAGGGTAAGCATAACATCATATTATAGATCTTATATATGAACGTGCATAGCTTGATTCATTCTGACGCATGTGCGTTGGTGCTCTCATCGACTGCATATCTTTGTTCTGCTTTGTCTTCTATACTTAGCCATTTTTGTCTTCCAAGTTTACTTGAAAAAACTTCATATGACTTTGTTGCCATAATGACAACACAAAATAAGTCATATACTCTCATATTTTCAACTTGCCAACAATCTCCCCCTTTGTCATTAATGGAAACAAAGGAATGTGGCCAAGTTGTTTTAGACTTTGACTTAATAGAAAAAAGACTTTACATCATAACTTTGACTATATAAAATATTCCTTATATACATATATTACTCCCCATTTGACATTAAAGGAAAAGGTGTCAAAATTGTAAGTCTCTAGATACTTACTCCATGTATACATCTGGATAAGCAATCTGAAGATTCTTGATCTCTTGCTGCCAGAATGCCTTCAGTGCATCAACTGTCTGAAGATGGGCACATAAGGCATATGTAAGCTTCTCCATATTTTTTAGATCCATGTTGGGTCCTTGATCATAGGTAGCAATGGTTGTATCTATCTGTTTGATGTTCTTGTTCAAAACTGCTAAGGAGGGCGCAAGTGCATTTCTCAGTTGACTCTGCCTGATCCTTATCTTACTGATCTCCATTTTGGATTTTTCAATCTTGTCTATCTGTCCTTAATAGATATTGTTTCATATGTTGATGTCTTGGGATGATGTTTCTGTAGACATCCAAAAATATTAATATTATTATTAATATTATTTTCCCTCTTATTCCTTCTAACTATTTAATTTAATCAATTAAATAGTTTCATTTGGTAATAGTTTAAATACTATTCTAATGTATTTTATTTAAATACATTTTCTTTACAAAATCCCTTTTTTAATAAATTTATATTTATTAAATCCTCCATATCCCTAATTCTTCTAAGCTATGATTTATTCAAATCTAATTTGAATTAAATCTAAACCTATCCTAGAGACCTATTAATCCAATCTAGACACCTACCCTAAGCCTACCCTATTCCTACTCTACTCCCATCACCTCACTTCCTAAGCATGCTTCCCTACCTAAATGTCCTCTAATTATACTTAAAGTGTGATTCCTAACCTTTTTAAGGCTAATGGAATGCTCACCCACATGGGAAAATTCTCTCCAAAATGGGCACCCATCCCTCTTAATTTCTTCTTACAACTTTGTCTCCCACTTGGAAATGTTGAGCCAC
>MU224352.1:744967-756917 GCA_018584345.1 Thuja plicata | reverse complement strand
AAGGCAACTGAGGGGTCATGTTCTACATATCACATTCAATCAGGCTCTAGGGATTGAGTTTCTGAAAGATCTTTTTGATGACCCTATGAATTTAGTTTCAGAGGCAATTTATTCAGTTTGCAGTGCGAAAAAGGGTTAAGTTTTCAGAGTGACCATTTTGCAAGAGTGATATCTTTCTGTCTGAAAGTTTTTTCTAGGAACCAATCAGGGCATCATGCTCGTTGCATATCAATGTACTATCTGAATTCATGGAGAATTTTTGGAATATGATTTACTCATTTTGCAATGATCAATCTAAGGGGGATTTGTGATGATTCAGCATTTGCACTTATGTAGTTTTCTGGAAGGCGAAATTTGCACTATTATATTTAGTGCCTGAAGACGAATTTGGCAAGCCCCTTCTGTGTGTGTATTAAATGATGATCAATGAATCTTCTTTCCAAGTGTTGGGATTAGTTTACTGGTTTCAGTGAATTTTTAAAGGCAGCCCCAGAGGTCAGTTGCCATTAATGTGTTAAGTTTACAGAAATGTGAAAAGTTGTTAAAACACCGCCAGTTCAATGCTTCACTGTCCATTTGTGGTGGATCATTTTAAGTGACCAGGGTTACAAGTAATGGCTACGGATAAGGGGCTCTATGTGCAACCTCAATTGTTGATGATTTTATTGCAATTGTCAATCTTGGATCTATTCCAATTCACAGGTCTCTCTTTTTGGGATATTTGTTATCAAGGAACGTCAATGTGTCTGTAGATCAATAACGAATCAAAGTGCAAATTGGCATTGATCAGTGCTCATCCCAACTTAAATGTCTTTCTTTTTAAATCCAAGTGACCGTTATTATTACATAGTAATCAAAGCACATACAAGGAGTCAACTGATGGTAAAGTTTTAAGTTGATTTTAAATGCAAAAGGCACATGTTAATGCATTGGTAAGAGAGAAATTATGTTTGCATTAATGAACTATGAAAATAAGCCAGCAGCCTTCGTAGCATTTGGTGGAAGCAGGTTGGAGATTTTAAAAAAAAAACACTCAATACAAACTACCTTGCAGTCCACCATTGTCAGAAGTTTGCGCAATATACATGGGGAGCAGCAAGAGGAAAATGCTCAGACAATAAAGAAGCCTACGCTGCTAGAGGAGGACTGACCAAAGACATCAAGTGCATAGTCTTCTACAAAGATATGTCCGCACAAACAAGGAGGATGTATTATGTTTTAAAACATTAAAATTGCAACCATGGAATGAGAAGAAACATTAAGCCAGAACAAATGCAATATGATTGTGCAAAGTTCCCGTAGCATTTGTAAGTGAAACTCACGCCATAGAAGGAGTTTGCCAGCGCTATTTTTGGGGGAAAATGGATGCCATTGGCTGGTGTAAAGCCAAGTTCAACAACCTTTACCAGCAGCCACCATTCCAATGAAAAATGCAGCAGCAATACAGAGGGGGCATGTGAATTGTTTGAACTGAATGTTTCAATGTGATGTTCCATCGCATATAATGCAATCTGCAGGTGTAAAACCAAATTCCCAGCCCTTCTGCACAGAGTAATAAGAGGGTTGTTTTGATTGTTTTGTTTTGACATTTGCATAGAATGAATGCCACGCCAGTAGTAGAAGTTGGAAGAGGGAAAGTTGCAGATTTTAATGCATTAAACCCAAACTACATTGCAAGCAAATGCCAGGCAGTCTGCGATAGGTGTGAAGGAATGGTTTGATGTTTTGAAGAGTTTTTAAGGTGTATTTTGCAGAAGTAGATCCACAACAAGGGGCGCCTTGGCTTGTAAAACAATCTCATGGTCTTCATTTTCATGGATGTCATGTCATTAATGAGCAGTTTTTCTCAAAGGTTCCCAGGAAGTTGAAAACTGTGTATTTCCTTTGTCCCACATTGGCTGGGCAGTGGCATTTTTTGATATTTATAAGCTAAAACACTAACATCCAATGTAAATAAGAAGCCCAGAGGCTCTTGGTGAGCTCCTAGGGGCTGGAGGTCGAATTTCAGAGGCTATACACAGTGTTTTAGCATGAATTTCGAAAATGACTTTGAACTATGAAATGAAATATCCCACATTCATCCGGGGAAGGCAAACTAAAGTCTTTATATGCAAAAATAAGAACATATGAATTTGAAGTTGAAGAGGAGGCTATCCATGCGCGCGCCCAGTCATCTGACCGCCTCAGTTTCTGTGCCTAAAAATGAAGGAGAAATTTTTTTGACAAAAATGGCATATGGAGTTGGTCACGAAGTTGCGAGATGCACTTGGTCGCCCAGTCGCCAAAGGCTCCAGTCGCCCAATCGGGAGAGAAATCACAGTTAACCACCAACATTCAGAGACCTGGCAACTGACCACTAGCGGTTAGTCACGCAGTCGTGAGACATCAAAATTGACTGCCAAGACTTGGCGACTAACCGCTAGCGGTTAGTCGCGAAGTAGCCAGATAGAAATGTTAGTTGTCGCGACATGGAGATTGCCACTGGTCGCGCAGTCACAAGATGAGGACAAGCCACCGAATGCCTGTCGCGAGGTCACCCAGGGTTGAAGGAAGAATTGAAAATTGCTTGCGACTTTGATTTTTTGGTTGTCACATGGTCGCCGGATGTGACTGAGGTTAAAAATGAGTTAAGCACAGTTTATGACAGTGAATAAGAAGGTGCCACTTGTCAAAATCTAGCAAATTATGGGCAAAATGTGCATAAATCTGAGGTTTTCAAAGACTTTAAAATGTGCATAATGTTAGTTTTAAAAGGGAATTTTATATTTTTTATTGCAAATCTTTATATTTTATTCCCGGAGGTTTTTTAAAGACATTGGAAATCAGATTTTTCAGAGATTGGGGATAAATTAGATTTTCTCAGGCTTGGAAAGATCAGATTTTGAAGAGGTAAACAAATCAGATTTGCACAGAGGAAAATAAGACAAATGTTTATATATTTTATTGCATAAGTCAGATTTGAAAGAGCTTTCTGGGAGGTCTTGTAAGCAGATATTTTATCAGATTTTCAAAGATATTTTCAACAAATGAAATCAGATTGAAAACTTTTCAGTGGGAAAAGGAAGGAGATTTACAAAGGGATAAAATCAGATATTTTCTCAAATAGTTGGAGTGAGATATTTTAAAAAGAAGGAATGAGTAAAAATCAGATTTGAGAGAAGGACAGATGTTTTCTAGATAGATTTTTAGGGTTTCTTCTCTTCTATATCTTTATTTCTTTTCTCAGTTGTAAGGGTTCCTCTCCTCTGCTCTATTTTGGGGTTTTTTCCATGCAGGAGTTCAGAACAGGTCCCAATGATGTTGAATATATTGCTGTGATGTAATTTTCTCTTCTTGTCTCAATATTTTAAGCTTCTTGTCTGGACATGTTGTAACAGAATTTGTTAATGAAATACAGTGTGGTTCTCCCTCTTTCATATTATCTTGTCTCTTTGCATTCTATTTGTGCTCTAGTGTGTTTCACTTGTAAGGCATTTGAAATACACCAGCTACAAGATAGTTTGTTTAATTATTTATGAGTTCCTTTCAAGGAGAGGACTAAGTTTCATAGATGATTTCAGAGAGAAAAACATTCTGATAAGGATTTGATGCAGATGTATGTATATGAGAGGATAGTTTGTAAGGCACTCTATCTCAACTGCATATAGTTTGTAAGGCACTCTACAGTATCTCTATTGATTCATGTTTTCATTGACTCTTTGCCCAAGGGATAGGCACTGGTTTAGAGTATAGTTTGCAGTCTGTTCCTCATCCAATATCAAAATCAATTTAATCAAAATACTTTTGTTACTAAGAACAAACAAACTAAACTCAGTAAGGACCTATGTCAGCAGGATAGTGTCCACTTTAGTGATTCCTTGGAGAGTGAATCATTAGGTTATCCCTCCTACAATAAAAGGAAGAAGGATGAAAATCCTTGTATCACTGTTTTTTGTTATATTTAATATCATAGTTTGTATGGTTAAATCTTGCATCTGGTTATGCTTGGTCATTTGCAAGGTGATTTATCAATTGGTTTAACAAAGGTACATAGAAAATCAGTGTCCACATTAATACATACTGTGTAAACAACAATCATAAAAGGTAAAACCTGCCTGAGTATATGTGGAGCTCAAAAACGAAGAAGGACCTTATCCAGTCCTTAGCAATTAGGCTTTTCTTGTCTCTGAATCAGTATTAGAAGGCATGGTGTTCAAGTAGTCATTTCAAGCACTATGATTCATACAAGAAAAATCCCTAACAGTATGGATGCTTCTTTATCTTCTTCATGATTAGTGCATTCATCTTCCTTACTATGTAAATTCAAACAAATGGTACCATTCTAGATTGTCAGAGTCAACTTGTTGTGAAACATCCCCATCTAGGTATTCTTCATTCATTATGTTGAAAAAAAGCTTCAAAATAGAGTCACCTGAGATTTCCAATTCACAAATTTTATTTAAGAATTTCTTGTGTGGAGGCATGATTTCTGAAGGTATTTCTTGATAAATATTTACCATTCTTATGAACAAATGTGCTGCAAATTCACCTTCATATCTTTCCAAATTGAAAAATGCATCCAATGGAGACATGTAAGATTTTTCTTCCATAATGTAGTTTTGATTTTCATCCTATTCATAGCACACATTATCTTCTTCCTCACCTACATCATGAAACACATCAAGAAACCATTACTCAAACTGCCTCCATGATGAGATACTCTATGTAGGTAGTAATTCATAAGCTTATCTTGCATGATCCTTCAATGTCCTAACAAATAGTTTCATCACCTGATCTTCTGCACAAACCTCATAATCTTCTACAAATGTGTAAAATGCATCCAAATGCTCAAGTGTTGATTCATCATATTCTCCATGAAATTTTGGTATAAATTATGAAATCTTTGGGAAAATCTTATTAGGGTCACATTGGAACCTTCTAAGATCCAAAGGACAAAATGGTTTTCTCTGAAATGGTTGAGACATCCTGAAATAAAATTGTCTCCCTTTTCAAAGATGAAAACTATTATCTCTCTCTGATTCTTCTCCCTCAGTAGAGTCATTGATTACTTCTGAATAGAGTTTCCACCTCTTTTGAGGAAAATGTTGTTTCCTGGTCTTCTAGATTCTTCCTTCGAGTAGAGTGCACTTTAACAGAGATTGTGGGAAATCTCTCAACTGGTCTAATCTGATACCAAATATTCTAAAAAATTTGTTCTAACAAAAACTCCCCAGTAGAGTGGCTAATGTGTTGGTACTCAAATCAAAAGATTGGATTTCCTATGGACTTTCTAATCCAATGTTGGGAAACCTAAGTGATTTGGCCAACTAACAAGTCTCAACCAAAGGTAAGGTTGGGACTTCTGTAATTCTATCTCTACAGGACCAAGGCTAGTAGGCCTATACCTCAACTTAATCTGTTGGTTGGAGGTTTTTTATAGCAGATCGAATACACTTCAAAGCCTCTCTCTCAAGTATGGCATGAGCACTTGAATGAAATACAACATAAACTGCAAGACTAAGAGTGATTTTGTTAATTGTAAAAATGTTTTGAAAATATGTGTAAATTGAATGAATGCTAGATAGAATATCTCAAAACTTTAATAATGAATCAAATGACTATATCCAATAATTGATAGGATCAGTTCCTATTTCAACTTGGGCAATAGAGTCAATTCACTTTCAATCCTATGTACAACCCTGCAAGACAATGTATATTCCAACACCGTCAACTATTCAAATACTATAGATGTAGAGAAATTAAGCCTATATATATCCTTTCTAGTTCAAATGAATTTAACTCCTTTGGTTGGGAGACCAGTTGAACAAGAATCTGGAAAAACTAACTTTTCACAAACTTATTGATAATCAAATAGGGATATGAGACATGTAAAATCTCTACACAAGCATTGCAAGAATAGAAATTGAATCCTCCTTCAATAATTACAAGGGAATAATTGAAATGATTTAAAATTTCTTACCACAAGTGAGACAAAAAAAACAATTATCTTTTATTAATTTTGAAATAATAGTACATTCGAGTCCATGTTGCGGTTGTGATCAAATTTTAAAACTAGGAACAATGATAATGATAATAATCGATCTTCACATGGTCTTGGAAGCCCTATTTATATAAAATCCAAGGGATGCGTACAAGCTTCAGACCAATGTGTCTCTTCATAACTAAAACCTAACCCTAAGATCGACAACTGAACATCATAGTTATAATTCAGGAATGATTTACACCTTGCTTGTAAATGGTTGTCGACCGTTGGGATTCATAGTAACAGTCGCTAGTAAATCACTTGTGATTTGTCTGAGATAATTAAAATAATAATATTTTTATGATCATTATGGTGCTTTCGATCACATATTCATCCATATACTCTATTTGATTGTGGATACCATCACTAGTATCTTGAACAACTTCAGCATTAAGAATAGAATCATCGATGTTTTCGACCATCCTTAGGCATTCTCCATCCATCCTTAGGCATTCTCCATCCTTGTGAATATTCTTTTAATAATTTCTACATGTCCTCATCCTCCTCAATCCATAAATATTGCATTGACTCATCATCGGACAGATCCATCATACTCACCATCATTGAAACCTTGTATGGAAATTGTTGACATATCAAAATAAAAAACAAAACCCTAATTGGAACATAAATATAATTAAACATATCAAATCAACACAAATAATTCCATGTCAATGCTATCACCCAAGCATCTTATCCTTTTCATCATTGAGGACATGTGTCAGTAATGCGTGATCCCGTGAAGAATAAATTTTGTGCAACTTTTGATCGCGGGATCACTCCAGCCATCGATCATTTTTGTGCTTTAACAGTCGATCCTCCCTATTTAGAACTTTTGGATCTAGGACACGTGTCGTTTAGGCATGATCCCATGAAGGATGAACAACATGCATCTTCTAATTGCGGGATCACACCCACTTTTGATCTTCATCTTGATTTAACCACCGATCAACCTTAAGCCTCCCTTAAAACTCTATCACCTCTTCCACTCGGTTAAAATACCATCGTTGATCATACCTGCATGCTAAAAGAAAAAGGCTATAGTAGTGTGCACTTTAAATGATTGAAAAAATGGCATGCATCCTCATCAACCTGCTCGACCAATATGGCACTACTAGCTATTATCCCTAATGCCTCACTATTCAAAATATCCACGAGTCCGATATAACTATCGATCAGGCATGATCTCATGAAGAATAAACAACGTGCATCTTTGCTTAGCGGCATCACACCAACCATTGATCTTCATCGAGCTTTATCCATAGATCTTTTGTCTTTGTTGATCATAACTTTTGTGGGCCTGAGACACGTGGTGACAATGTGTGATCCCTTGATGGATAAAGGTCATTTAGCTTCTGATAGTGGAAACACACCCGCCATCAAATTAACTCTGATATGCTTGATGCTTTATTTTTTCACTCCACTCAGGTGAGATCTTAGTGAACACCTATCAGCTAGGTGTGATTCTGTGATGGATAAAGATCATTCACTTTATGATTGTGGAATCATGCCAACCATTGATCTTTGTTGAGGTTTAATCACCGGTCATGATATACTGCCATGTGTCTAGTCTTCCAATTCATCACCTATCCTTTTTAGCTACTACATCACCAAAAGGTTTTCTTTAAGACCTCAGACCCCACCATCCACTTCGCAAGCCACATATTTTGAAATGCCCTGTATAATTAACCAATACTTAAAATCTCAAATCAATGTGGGATAACATTGTTGAGTATAACGCTTAATCAAAGTACTGAACAGGGAAACAAATCTATGTGACCACGGTGATCAAAGTGATGACTTTTGTCAGAGATGTGGCACTATCACATGGATACAACCTACAAAGACACAACATAGGTCTATGTGAAGATGATATAATAAAATGATAAAGTTAGAAAAGCCTGCAAAAAAACATGTAATGGTTATAATATAAATTTGAATATGAAACTAAGGACACTAGGGTAAAATAGCAAAACAAAATGTATAAATCACATTGATATAGGTATAAAATATACTTCCCTGAGTTATCTGGATATGCAAATTGATCTGTAAATTTGGGTTCCACTAGAAGGTCGGCTCAAAAATGTTCATGTTGGATTCACAATTTGAACATAAAATTAAGTGCCAAAAACATGTTACCATGTCTGCAAAAATATTTTTCTATCATGTTGGTTGTTTTTATTGTCAAACACAAAAGCTGATATACATATCCATCTAAATTTCACACAATATACCACCGTACCTCCAAAATATAGAATAAGAATCTCCATACACCCAAAATAATTCTCTTATGTCCTCGACTAAAGATGCGAACCCAGAAAAGTGATGTAGAGAAGTCTTGGGTCTTGAATCAAATTGGTTTCACCAGATATTTTATAGGTTCTTTGAGCCATCCTATGGTTCTTTCTTTTCTTCTAATTATTCACCTTCCCAAGATTACCAAGGACTTGTCTTATGGCTCCTCCCAAGGACTTTCCCCAAAACAATTCACAATTATCCCAAGGAGTTCCAAACTCCTTTAAGAGCCTTTCTCTTCACTTCCTCTATCAAGCACCCAAACCCTTGCAATTAGGATCTTCCCATTGACTTGTAGGAGGTCATGTGTGTATTTTATTCACCTTATTTCCTATTAATTTCATGCTCCTAATTACTTTGGTGCCACTCGAAGAATCCCACAATCTGATCTTGTAGAAAACATGCCTAGTAGAGACCTAATTTAATTAGCCCTAATTCATGATTTATTAGGCTATATTTCTCAAAATTCCCAAATAACCCCAACAACTAATACCAATTTTGGATACACTTTGTCCACCTTCTTGAAATACTGGAAAATGGGTTTTGGGTTCCTTGTTTTATTAGGTTAACTCGTAGGTTCTCAAATTAGGCCTTCCTAGGACTTAACCAGGCTATGATAGAGATCCAACAAAACCTCTTGATCAATCAATTAGGAGAATTCAACAAAAACTTTAATTATGTATTTTTGACCTCAAATCATCCTTCATGTACAACTTTCATACCCACACACCTGCATTTGCACAACCCATTCCCCATTTCCTCGCAACATGCTTATCACATTTCTTATGCCAATCCCAGGGCTTCATGGAAAAAATGGTGTTTTTTCTTCCACAACTCTACCACTTAAAAAATATACTAATATACAACCTATTGGTTGTATTCCAAGTTTTGCCTTCTTTTTCCTCGGTTTTGTGGTCTTCCCTCTCTAGTTTTTCATGTTTTCATGTTTTTCAGCCTAAACCCTGTGAAAATTTACAGTCTTAAACCCTAGCTTATTCAACGTTCAAATTTGAAGAAAACCCTAAGGCGTTGTTCATTTTATATTTCTCAGTTACTTTTTTTTCCACTTAAGTCATGAGTTCTTTTCTAATCGCTTAGTCGCGCAACTTAACACAGCATATTCCTTTTTCCTTCCGACTTTGCGATTTGCCTTTATCACGTTGTCTCATGTAAGAGCCAAATATTCCTTGTGCTTTCCCAGACTTCACAATTCACTCTGTGTTGTGTGATCGTTGAATCATTTAAACGGAGCACTAATATATTAATGGGCCCACAGGTCAGTCGGGTGATCGCAAGATGTTTTCCACAGTTAAAAAAATATTAAGAGACTTCGCGATTACCTTTTGTCGCATAATCACTGAAAGATTTTAATGTAATATGTAATGCAAGGCCTTTAGTCGCGCAGTCTCCAAAAAAGAGGCTGGTTAAGTTGAAACTGCCGAGACTTGGCGACTAACTTTTATGGTTTGTAATGAAGCACAGTCGGGTTGTCGCCAGATAACCCAAGTTTCAAATTAGAAGAGGACATCTGTCAGGAGGTAAGTGGATTCTAGAATGATTGCTTAAAGATATAAGTGCATTGGGCGACTACGAGACTACTTAAGGGTAATTGTCAAGTCACAGAGTCGAGGAATGTTTTAAAGGTATGATAAGTTATTTGGCGATTAAGCGACGGCCATCAGATGAAGTTATGAAAGGATCCTACGGTAGTCACCAAGTCTGAGAATAAAAGACCCTAAGAAGAAAAGTCCTCGCGACTCAGCGGATAAGGGTATGTCGCGAGGTCGCAAGATGATTTTAAGGACAGAATGCTTTGTCGCGGTGTCTCATCAATTTTTTGGCATTCAGCATTTGCATTTGGCGATCAGGCGACTAAGGGTTGTCATGCAGTCTAGTGGAGAAAAGATAACATTGGGCGACTAAGATGTAACTGTGAAAGATAACACTAACTGTTAGTCACATAATCTGGGAAAGGAACGTGGGTTAGTGATAACCACTGTCGACTTAGATGTGCTTTATGTCACATGATCGCCAAATATTGACTCTGGTCAGTAAAAGCAAGAAAATTGCACAGTCGCTATGTCTCCGGATAAACCATGGGTTAAGGATTGGGATCAGCGACAGAGAAAATGAATAGGGTCGCATTATCGCTTAATGATGATTTTTGTAAAAAAAGCGCCAGTATTAAATATGTCAGTGTGAGTTATTCGGCGGCCAATCAGATCTCCATATTTTGATTACTCTACAGAAAAAGAGTAGCTGAGATGTGTGACAGAGGGCCAATCCCAGGGTGACATGTCAGCTCATTTGAATTTTATAAGGTTTAGCCGAGGATTCAGTTTTACAAATTTTTATTTTCCTGTCACACTCAGGAAACTATGGCTAGGTTTTCAATTATGTTCACAGTATGTGGAATTCAAGACAGAATTGATGTTATCAGAATCATGAGCAATGTACTTTGAACAGTTACTATAAGGAGATGATTTCCTGTTCATTTACATTCACCTTGCTTTCAGAGTTTCTAAGTTTAAAGAGTTCAGTTGCCAAAACAGAGTAAATTCAAAAGTTTGCAGAGTTCTCTAAGAATTATAAGTTCATTGTTTCCAGAATTGTGCACGGAATAGTTTGTGAAGTCTCTGTGATAGATTTGTTTCAATACCGATAACAAACAGGAGAATTCAAACACTGAAAACATGAGCAGAGCAGTGAGTGTAGCTTCAACCAGTGGTGAAAGTGAAAGGGTGGAGGACGAGGCAAAGGGAAAAGTGAACTATTCAGATGAATTTCTTCATCTCCTCCCTGTTTCAACACAGAATAAGAAGGTTAATGCTAATGTCCTCATTGATGAGTATAAAGATGTTCGAGATGTTGTGACTCTAGGAACAACAGGTTTTTCCCTCTTCAACTATTTTTATAAGAATTCTGATAAGCCCATCCCAGTATCAAACCCTTGGACCTGTGGTTTAGCCAGGTTACTTGTTCCTAATGTCTTCCTGGATGTAGACTTGTTTTTGGACTTAGCCAATCGCTATGATGTTTTGTCTAAGACCATCAGGAGGGATGATGGCACTGCCCTATTAATTTTGAATATAAATTCATTCATGCAAGCCTTCGACTTATACAGCACCATGTCTACCAAAATTGACATGACAAAGCAAAAATAGAGGTATACTTTGAAGCCTGGGATTGCTAGGAGCCAGTTGTTAAAACATATGTTAAAAGAAGTGAGAAAGTACTTAGATCCTATGTCTGGGGACTTCCCATATTATTACAAGGATCTGCACTTTTATATCAAGTATGCTGCAAATGCCCTGTATAGAGTGTTGGGAATAGATGGTGATGCAGAGAAGATTGATGCAGGGATTCTGATGATGGTGTTGGACCTACAAGAGGTCCACTCTAACACCAGTTATGACTATATTCAGCACATCATAGATGAAATGCATGAGGGTTTCATTGCAACCCAAAAGAGAATGAAGAACCCAAAGGAGAAGGAGCCCAAATTTTTTCATTACTCAGTTCTTATGCATCTCCTTTTGCATTTCAATTTTTTCATCATGGATGTTAATAATTTAACTCCTCAGAGATTCTACCAATCAGCACCAAATCCTATCCAATTTTGGGTGAGGGTTTGGA
>MU224352.1:713260-734260 GCA_018584345.1 Thuja plicata | reverse complement strand
TATGGAAAAAGGATCCTCAAAAAGGAAGAGATCTTATCATCAAGACCCCCACCATAGAGGAGTGCTTAGGATAAAATGTCATCTTCAAAAGAAAGAGGGACCAAAGATTCAATCATCTAGCCCCCTGCAATGGAGAGGAAGAGGAATCTCGGAATGAAGGACTCAAACTCTAACCCAAAGCAAAGGAAAGAGTTTATAAAGAACATAATTTGAAAATTAAAGAAGAGGTGATGACCGAGGACAATCACCTCTCATATAAGAGGGTATCTATAGTCAAAACATAAATCTTTATAAGGAAATAATGTTTTATGATAAACAAGTGCCACTATGCTAAGGAAAGTAGATCCTTAGATAGAGGAAGAAGAAAAATACCTTCCCCCTAGGGATGAAAACAAGGGATATATCAAATTATATCAAGAGATATTGTAACAAAGAGATATCTTTACAAAAAAAATGCCCTAGAAAAGATATCATGAAAAAAATTATAGGGATAGAATATAGAAAGAATAACCAATTAAAATCAAAACAAAATATATGCTAAGAGAAAAATGGATCCTATAAAACTAGAATGAAATACCTCTTCCCCCCCGGTTAAGAGACAAGAGGAAAAGAATATGATCTAACTTATAGAAGAACAAGGAGAATGTCCGATATCAAAATTATGAAGAAATTGTAATACTGCACGGGAATGAGATATAATTCCCAATGCAGCCCTTTCTCGAACATATAATTTGAAATGCACACAATCAGAAAGTAAGTGTTTATTACTATAATGAAAGGGAAATCTGTATTTAGAGAGAGCATTTTTCGGAATAGGTTTGAATATTTCTTTCTTAGAATTCATTAACTGGACATACACTTTCTTAGCCACATCTTGAGGAGTATCATGGTGATCTAAAGAAGGTGTTGGAAGAAGAACATGAAGAGGAGGATGAAGGTTAAGGTCAAACACCCTGGTTGGAGGAGGTGGAAAACCTATACCATGCATATCTTGTTTAGGAGATGAATGAATTAGGTTTTTAATTCCTTTCTCATTGATACCAAGCCCTAAACCTTTATAGCCTTGGTTATCCACCATAGTATATCTGGTAGTGTACCTATCTTGCAAAGCTTCTATAGGAGGAGATTGATTATGGTGATCATGAGAAAATGTTGTGTATGGAGGAATGATAGGATTAGAAGATATTTCCTTGTTTTTCCCTTTATCATCATCATGGGTTGGATAGGGAAGTGAAGGTAAATGAAATAATTCTCAAACATCATTATCGTGAATCCTATCTTGGGCCCCATCATAAGTGTGGTAAGAACTAGGTGTAGAAGTTGAGAAATCCAACTTCATAGTTTGCCAAGAACACCTGCATGCAAATAACCTGTTACTAAAAGGAAACCAAAGAGAGAAGAGGCAAAGGCTTGGAAAATCTCAGCAGTGTGAGAGAAAATGTATTCTAAGATAATCAACAATAATTACAAGAGTTCAACCTATAAGGTGAACGAAAAACCTTAAAAGGAAAAAAGGTAGGTTGTGCATAATAATTAATATAAAATATTAATTATATGCACCTAAGTGACATCTTAAGCAAAATAGAGTAATAGACAACTTAATAATTAAATCAAAGTGATCTAATTAATAAGTGAAGATAAAAAATTACTCTAACACCCCCCCTTAAGCGGGGCTCAGGAGGTAAGCTATCCTAGCACAGCTATGAAAGTAGGAAAAATGGGTCCCAGCAACAAGGCCTGATTAGGTACCCAATACAAGGAAATCTCTGTAAACCAGAGATAAAAGAGAAAACCCAGTGGAAAAAATCCCTCTCCAAAAAGAGATAGAACAAACATGTTGAAAAGACATGAAGGAAGGAAGGCCTCAAGAAGACCCCCCAAGGACAACTTTCGTCACCCCAAGCATAGAATGCAACTGAAGATAGCGCAGAGATGCAAAAGGTTTGGTGAAGATGTCAGCAACCTGTGCGTCAGTGGGAATGTACTCCAAAGTGAGAACACCATCCTGAATCTACTGACAGATGAAATGCATATGAAGCTCAATGTGTTTAGTGCATTGATGCTCCACCGGGTTGTAGGAAATGTGAATAGCATTCTGATTATCACACCACAAAATAGTGGGACGATCAGGAGGAAAACCAAACTCAGTCATCAACTATCAGAGCCATAAAATCTCCTGACTAACATGCACTGCCACTCTGTACTCAGCCTCTGTAGATGAAAGTGCATGAGAATTTTGCTTCTTGCATGACCATGTGATAGGACCAGAGCCAAGACAAAAGACAAAGCCAGAAGTAGACTTCTGATCATCAACATCACCAGCCCAATCTGAGTCAGTGAAGCCAATAATGTGAGGAACCCCTGATGTGTAATAAATACCATACATAAGTGTGCCATGAATGTATCTCAAAATGCGCTTGGTAGCTTGCCAATGACTCTCATGAGGCTCATGTGAGAACCGAGAGACAAGACCAACTGCAAAGGAGAGATCAGGTACAACAAAGTGCCAACCAACTACTGATACAATGTGGATCCACTGAAGTCAAAGTGCAAGAGGTAGACAAGGAAACACCTGACTGAAAAGGTGTGGGATCAGGCTTGCAATCAAGCATATCAAAGCATTGAATCATGTCAAGAGCATACTTCTGCTGGTAAACAAAGATCCCAGCAGAGGACTGAACAATCTACAGACCCAAAAAGAAGTGTAACAGACCAAGATCAGTCATCTCAAACTGCTCCATCAATGCGCGCTAGACATCTTGAATCATAGAAGATGAGCTACCTGTGATGAGAAGATCATCAACATATAACACAAGGATCAAAACCTCATCCTCAAGATGCTAAATGTAGACTGTAGGATCGGAATGGCAGTGTGTGAAGCCAGTAGAAAGTAGAAAGGAGTTCATCTTCTCATACCAAGCCTGAGGGGCCTATTTGAGACCATACAAAGAACACCAAAGTCTGAAAACTAAGGAGGAATCTTGCACAAACCCTTGAGGCTGCTCCATGTAAATCTCCTGAGTAAGATCACCATGCAAGAATGCACTCTCCACATCCATCTGAAAAATGGGCCATCCCTGAGAAGCTGCAAGGGATAAGACAAGGCGAAGAGAGTTGATCTTGGTAAAAGGGGCAAATGTCTCAGTATAATCAATACCCTCAACCTGTGAAAAACCCTTTGCAACAAGACGTGCCTTGTACTTATCAATAGAACCATCAATAGCAAACTTAGTATGATACAACCACTTGCATCGCACTAACTTTCTTCCCTTAGGAAGAGAACAAAGATCCCAAGTATGATTCTTCATCAAAGAAGAATACTCCTCCTCCATAGCACTGTCCCACTTAGTATGTCTTATCATGGCTGCAAATGTCTAAGGATCGCCACAAATAGCATGACTCAGAAGACTAGAACCTGCAATATGAGACCAGGTGCGATGGGAAGTGGAAGGGTCACCAGCCAGAGATCCTACAGCATCAACTATAACACAAGCCCATCTAGGCATCTATGGAGGATCCTGTGGTAGAGGTAAATGGGGATCACCAAGATCATCATCCTCATCATCTTGAAAAGAAATTGGAAGAGAGGAGGGAGTAGTGGTAAGTGAAGTAGACTCTGGAAGTAGGGTATCCACTGTAGGGAGGCGCTCATCAAACTGGACATCCCATCAAAATAGGACCTCTCTAGAATCAGGATCAAACAACCTGTACACCTTAACATCCTCGCAGTAGCCAAAAAAAATGAGGTGTCGGCTCTTCCACTCCATTGCTCTTCTTTGAGAATCAGGCACAAATTCCCATGCTTCACTACCAAAAACTCAGAATGAAGATACATCAGGCTTGACATGAGACCAAGCCTCCTCAGGATTCATATGTTGAACTGCCTTTTGAGGCATCCGATTCTAAATATAGTTGGAACAATTGACTACCTCTACCCAAAAAGATGAATCCATGGACCTGGAATGTATCATACAATTAGCCATCTCTTGAAGTGTTCTGTTCTTTCTCTCTGCCACACCATTCTGCTGAGGGGTTTAGGGCACTAAAAATTGATGTTGAAGACCATGTTTAGAGAAAAAATCCCTGAAAGCTTGGTTCACATACTCCCCCCATTATCTGTGTGTATCCGCCCAATAAAAAGACCAGATTTCTTCTCCACAAATGTCTTAAAGACTCGAATGGAATCAAAGACATAAGACGTGTACTTCAAAAAGTACACCCATGTGCGCCAGGAGAATTCATGAATGAAAGTAAGCACATATATGGCACCAGAAAAAGGAGTAGGAAATGACATGAGGTCACTATGAATCAACTCCAATGGTGCCAAAGAACGAGTAGCTCATCCATGAGGAAAAGGATCCCTATGTTGTTTGCCAAGAACACAACCCTGACAAACACCATCGGTGCAAGAAATTTGAGGAAGCCCAAGAACAAGTGCCTGTGTTCTCATCTGCTGAAGATATCTGTAATTGACAGGGCCCAAATGCTCATGCCAAAGTCTGCTCACTGAATCTACATGTTCTATAAAATAGGAACCTATGCCATCAGAAGACTCAAATCCATCAAATCTATATAGGCGGGATGCAGAGTTAACACTCCCAGTAGCCACTATCAAATCAGAATCATGTAAGTCCCGAATAACCACATCGTGTGGTGAGAACTCAACTGTCTTACGAGAGCCAGAGTGGAAAATTTGATAGATAGACAATAGGTTCATCAAAATTTTAGGGACAAAAAGAACATCTTGAAGAGAACCCCCAGCTAATGCAACAGAACCAGAACCCAAAACTAAAAGATGAGATGAGTTCCCAAAGGTAATTTGTGAAGTGGCACAAGGAGCAAGTGAGGTGACCAACTGCTGAGTGTGAGTCATGTGGTGAGAGGCACCAAAATCAAGAATCTAGGTGGGCCCAGAAGTTGTTGCTCATGCAGTAAGAGCATGACCTTTCCCTGCAGGGGAGGATGTGGACTAAGGAGCTGAAATGTGATGCTCCTACATAGCTTCCTCTAAAGCCTCCAAACGTTTCCAACACCTAGAAATGGGATGTCCATCCTTTCCACAAAATCTACAGGTCTCAACTGATTTCTTCTTAGTCTTAGAGGTAGACTCAATAGACTTTGAAGAATATTTACCCTTGGAAGGGTTAGCTAGAGGTTTTGAATTAGTTTTCTGTGCAGGTTTGGAGGAATACTCATTACCTATTGAATCTTTCTTCAGTTTGGCTTTCTATTTTGGTTTCCCCTGTGAAGACTGAGCAACCAATGCTTCACTTGAAGAGCCAGAAGCATCCATTTGTTGGATCTTTTCCTCTTCCTGTGTCAACCGATCAAAGAATGTCTCAAACGAAGGCATGGTGTGTCTAGCACCCAAAGCATCCATAGTGGAGTAGAAAGTGGAAGAAAAGATCTAATACTATCCTCTCAACTTTGAGAGTATCAAGAAGATACATTCATCATCTGTCTTGGGTATTCCCACATCCCTGCAAAATTGAGCGCAGAGATTTGAACTTCATCAAGAAGTCCTCAATGGTGGGAAAGCTAGTAGGTGTCAAAGAATTCAGCTCTACATCAAGCTGTAGTTCCCAGAACTCATTCACTGTGCCAAAAAAATCTGAAAACTTTCCCCAAATAGCCCTAGGAGTGGCCAAACCATCTAGGTGAAACAGGAGACTGTCGGAGATGTTCAGTGCAATCAAGCCCATGGCTTCATCCATTTTGTTTATGTGCTAAAGAACCTCAAAAGGGCACTGCAAGACAGGTTGGTGTTCATCCAAACATGACCATAAGCCACGTGACATAAGTAGCCTGGTCATGTGTGCTTTCCAGGTGTAATAATTATGTGGTGTCAGCCAGGCCATAGAAGGGTCCGACATTGAGAGAAGAAGTAGACAAAAGTAGAAGGGTCATTTTTGAATTAAAGTATAGAAAGAAAATGCACCCCCCACAATGTATAAATCTATCCCCTATACAGTAAAGAAACAACTATAGAAAGCACAAAAAATGAGAAGAAAAGTTGAACGCCAGATGCAGAGATAGAGGAAACTGAAGCCTCTACTTCAACACCAAAAACAAGATCTCAAATGGTTGAATCAGAAAATGAGACCAGCATCATCACGTCCAGCTCAAAAACACCTTTCTAGTGATATTTTGTTTTTTGAAAATGGACACCGTATGCACAAGTTATGGCTGAAAAACCAACTACACCTCTGAAAAATAGCTCTTTAGAAAAAACCAGACACGGAAATAAATTTGACGGTCAAATGACCTTCACAGTGCTAGGGAAAAAATTTGACAGTTGTTAGTATGTCATGGGCGTGTCGTCGGAAAAAAAATTTCGGTCGCTGGAAAATTTGAATTTTTGCCAGAAAAGTCTGCCAAAAAGATACATCACAGGTGACGTCACCTGTGACTTCCACGCGGTGGCGGGCGGGTGTCGCTGGCTGGCGGAGGTGGCAGTCGGGTGGCTCATTGGTGGCTCTTGGGAAAAGAAACATCAGTAGAGGCTGTCGGTAGCTAGTGGGTGGCACGCCGACGGGGGCCGGGTGCAGGCCAGGCTGGGGTCGGGCCAGGGTGGCGTGGTGGCATCGCTCTGGACTGTGTTTGGCTACACCTTAAAACCCTAAAATAAGTAGTTTTTTTTTTTGATTTGCATGTCGTACAGCCTAGGAGGGAGAAAATTCTTCCCAGAGGTCACTATGGCCAAAAATTGCAAAAATTTATATAAATTTTGACTCTCTCAGGCCTTCTGAGCGCGATGGTGGCGTCTATTTTCCCTCAAATTTCTCCAAAAAAGAGAGCCTCCTCCAGAATAAAGAGAAAACCCCAGAGAAGCTATGGCTTTTATTTGCAAATCACAGCTTCAAAACCTTCAAACCAGGTAGCAGTAGGGAAGCTTTGATACCATGTAGAAGTTGATAAATCTAACTTCACAGCTCGCCAAGAACACCTGCATGCAAATACTTGTTGCTGAAAGGAAACCAAAGAGACAAGAGGCAAAGGCTTGGAAAATCTCAGTGGTGTGAGAGAAAATGTATTCCAATATAATCAACAATAATTACAAGAGTTCAACCTATAAGGTGAACGAAAAACCCTATAAGGAAAAAAGCTAGGTTGCGCATAATAATTAAAATAAAATATTAATTATATGCACCTAAGTGACAGCTTCAGAAAAATAGAGTAATAGACAACTTAATAATTAAATCAAAGTGATCTAATTAATAAGTGAAGATAAATAATTACTCTAACACTAGGGATTGAAGGTGGAGAAATAGGAATAGGAATATTTGGAATTACATTAGAATTGATAGGATTAGGGTTATGAAGATTAGGAGATAGATTAGATATGATAGGAGTAGGAAGATTAGGAGGTGAGGTATCATCCACCCAATTCTTCACATAATCCAAAAGAGTAATAAGTCCACTACATAAATCTTTAATAAACATTTTGACAGTAGGGAGACTAGTATTGGTTAATCTTAAAATAGCATAAGCAAGTGAAACATGAATATTAACAAACATGATGAAATGGATGATACTCTCATAGACATCATAAGTACTATAAAGAGATGCTAAAAGAAGCATAATAAGAAAAATATCCATACACTAAAAGATCTTCATTATGAATGAAATGCAAGAAGTGTTTTTATATTTTTATGTATATACATTTTTTGTATTTTAAAATGCAAGAGAATAAAAGAAAATTTAATATGTATGCAAGAGCTAATGTGGGAGGAAAAGCATCTAACACCAACAAGAAAGAGTTATCTATCGTGGGTTCACCAAAATGTAAAGGAAGAAAAATTGTTTTTTTTATGTTATTATTATTTGTGTTGATTATTGATAAGGTTTGAGATGTGTTGTATTTCCTTAACCTTTACATTTAATTGTAATTTGTATATTTTAGTGTAGGGGAGATAAGATGTTCCCTCTTTTGTTCTTAAATACGCAAATGAGAGATCCAAATTGATTAATCCTCAAGAAAGGATCAATGCATAAAAGAATCATTCATTTGGAAATAAGAGTAAAAAAGGATCTTAAATACCCCTTGTAGAAAGGAATGTGTGTGATAGATCTAGGAATAGAAAGAACTTTAATTGAAATGGAAGAGTGAAATGTCCCAATCTTAAAGTATTGCAGATCTGAAGAATGTTGTTTTCTGAGATCTATAGCCTGTTTCTGGAAAATCCAAAGCCTGATCCAGAACAGAAAAGCAGAGACGGACAAAACCTAGAAATCTTATCCCGATCTGACACCGTCTTGAGAAAAATGTCGACCTTGACCCAATAATCTCATCGTTGACCCAATAATCTCGACCTTGACCTACATAGGTCCGACAGAAAATTTGTTTGCGGATCCTGAAAGTTGGCCGAAAAGAGTATCTGAATTTGCCTTCAAAATCACAGTCCTGAACTTGTATCTGCAAGAAAAAGAGATTTTTTTTGGGGAGGGGTTTTCCTTAGTCAAACCCTGATTAAAGAATTAACCTTTAAATCAAGAATTGAAATAAGAATGCTAGCAAGTAGTAGAATTGACTCTAATAATGAAGCTATGATACTCAATAGATATGCAATTGTATTTCAAATGTAAGCAAGTATGTAAATATGAAAGCTTGGACTCAATAGAAACCATAAAACTCCATTATTGTATGCTTGGAATCCACCTTGAAGGGAGAATTAATTATTCTTGAGGATGCACAAAGGATCTTGATGGAAGATCACACCACCATGATGGCTAGATCTAGGGTTTGAATGATGAATCTTGAATGCTTGAACCAAATCCCTTCAAAGGCTTGAGAGATTGAATCATTGATCTTCAATGGAGAACTTGAATGATTAAGAGGAAGACTTGAACACCTTGAAAGTTTAGAAACATGTAGAACAATGGATACTTGAACTTTTTTCTTGATCCACTTCCTTCGTTTTCACTTAGTTGATGGTTAGAGAAAATGAGAGGAGAAGGCTTCCTTTTATATAAAATTAGGGCACAATCTTCTAAGGAGGCTGACATAGGAGAATTAAATTCCAATTAAATCCTATATCTAAGAAGAGGACCTATATTAAATATAATTTAGGAATCATCACTTCGAAACCCAAAACAGCCGACCTGGAAGTGGGAAAGATAAATTTTGGATGACCTCCGGTAGCTGACAGACTTCCAGATTTGAAAGGGGGGCCCAGGTCAAGGTTGAGGTCGACTCTAAACTAGGTCAAGGTCAAGGTTGACCCTGACCCAAAGGGTTAGAACCCCTTGAAAATATTCCAGGAGGGATAGAAGGTACCCGGAGAGGCCCAATCAAGGTCCTAAATAGGCACAGAAGCAGGAGATGATGCAGAAATGAGGGGACAGTATGATGGTGGTCAAAAACATCCCCTAAGGAGGGATAAAATTTCTTATCATGGAAGTGCTTCCATTTTAAGACAATACAGGTAGTTATAACACTTTCTAGTGAAAATAATCGAACCTCTGCCTTGGTTTCCAAACCTTCCCCTACCATTTTTCCATCCTCTAGATGAACCTTTGAATTGTCCACCTCTATATTGTGATTCTGTGCTACTCTTTGTGGTATGTGTACCTTTGTACCTTTGGGAAATTTTCCCTTGGAAAAATGTGCCTCTGCCCCTAAATCGTCTTTCACCTCTATTTCTTTTACTTTTTTCTCCTCTTCTCTTTATCTTTTTCTCTTCCCTAAGTGATAATTGGAAGCACTTGTGTACTCTATTAGGGGTGAGGATGCTTATTTCATCCTGTATGTTTTCCCTAAGTGAAATAAGGTACTTGGCTAACTTTTCCACTTCACCCTCTTGTTTCCTAGCCCTCGAACTGATGTTATGGAACTCTTCGGTGTAGGCACTTACATCTAGGTCTCTTTGTCTCAGTTTTTGCAACTTCTTATGCATTTTCACTTCATAGTCGCATGGTAGGAATTGAGACTTGATCTTGATCTTCATTCTCTCCCATGAGGTAATATTATTCTTTCCTTATTTCACTCTTTCTTCTTGCATCATATTCCACCATAATAAAGTTGAGCTCTTCAATGTTGACTTAGCAAAATTAACCCTCTTTTTTATATAACCTCTTCATAGTCAAAGTGTTTATTTAGTGCTTTGATCTAGTCCAACAATTCCTCTCCATTGAGGTTCCCACTATATATGGGTAAACCTTCAAGCTTATCCTTTCTTATAGATTTGAAGGCAGCCAAGAACATTTTTTGATCCTTTTGCATGTATTCCTTTTTCCATGTTGTCATAAGTTCCTCATTATCATCTTATATTTTATACTCATCTCCCCACTCTTTCATAACTTTACCTTTCTCCCTTTTGTGGTCTGGGATTACCTTTATTTCTTCTCTCAATCTAGCTTCTAATAGAATTTGTTCCACCATCTTCCTGATGACATCTTGGGTCATGGCCTTTGGAGTAATTGAACTAGCCTCTCATTCTTCTATGTCTAACATACACCAAAAATAACAATTGTTTGGTTCTGATACCACTTTGATGCAAAGAAGTATTGGGTCTTGAATCAAATTGGTTTCACAAGATATTTTCTAGGTTGTTTGAACCATCAAATGGTTCTTTATTTTCTTCTACTTCTTCACCTTCCCAAGGTGATCAAGGACTTTTCTTAGGGCTACTCCCAAGGCCTTTTCCCAAAACAATTTTTAATTATCCCAAGGAGTTCCAAACTCCTCCTCTAAGAGCTTTTCTCTTCACTTCCTCTATCAAGCACCCAAACCCTTGCAATTACGATATTCCCATTGACTTTTAGTAGGTCATGTGTGTATTTTATTCACCTTATTTCCTCTTAATTTAATTCTCCTAATTCCTTTGGTTCCACTCCAAGAAACCCATAATCTGATCTTGTAGAAAATAGGCCTAGTAGAGACCTAATTGAATTAGCCCTAATTCATGATTTTTGGGGCTATCTTTCTCAAAATTTTGAAATAACCCCAACAACTAATACCAGTTTTCGATACCATGTATCCACCTTCTTGAAATACTACAAAATGGGTTATGGGTTCCTTGTTTGATTAGGTCAACTCATAGGTTCTCAAATTATGCCTTCCTAGGAATTAACTAGGCTATGAGAGAGATCCAAAAAAAAATACTCACCACTTGATTAGGAGAATTCAACCAAAATTTTAATTAGGTCTTTCTGACCTCAAATCAACCTTCCATGTACAAATTTCACACCCACACACCTACATTTGCACATTCTATTCCCCATTTCCTCGCAACAAGCTTGTCACATTTCTTATACCAAGCCTAGGGCTTCATGGGGAAAATGGTGTTTCTTCTTCCACAACTTTGCCACTTACAAAACCTATTATAACATTCCACAAAGCTTCATCGTGTTCCCATGGTGGAATGTGAGAATTTAGAGCCTTTTTCATGCAAACCCTCAATTTTAGGATTTGCAGACCCGTTTGGATTCTAATTAAAACAAATTCTATCTATGATGACTTCAGGAATCAAAATCGAATGAAAAAATAAATTTAAAACATTAAATTACACCACTATGCTCAGGAAATCACTTCTACCAATTTGTACAAAGTCGTACACTACTCTAAAAGAGCACATTAACAAAGAAAGAAAAAATGTGGAGCAAAATTGATCTCTCTTTCCCAAAACTTTCAACAACCTCTGCAAATTAGTTCCAAGTACTTTTAAACTCTTTTGGAACAAATCCAACCACCTTCAATGGCCTATGGAAGCGTCAAGAACAACTTTTGAAAAAGTTGCTCACACTTGTTGCAAAGTTGCACTTTGCAACTTTGCAATTTTTACATCTTTTGCAACTTTGCAATTTTGAACAAATTTTTAAAATTGATAAGATTTTAACCTACTCTAAACATTTCAAAATGACCCCTTAGCAACTTAGGGGACCTCTTATACCTTGGACAATAAATGGATAGGAAGGATTGTACTAGGGCTTATAACACTGCCCTGTGACTTATTTCAAAGCACACCAAAAATGGACCTTATAGGTCACCAAACACCAACCCAAAAAAATTACTTTAAATTATTACAAACATTATTGTGTCTTATGAAGCACTTCTTCCCTTGCACCAAAAATCCTACTGAACCAAATATTGAACACTAGTAGAACACATTGTTCTTCATTTCCATACTTAACCAATTTTCAATCTGACTTCCGATCTAATTTCCTACTATAATTCACATGTCAAATTATAGTTTTTTTTTCATCAATGACAACATCCAATCATCTATTCAATGTCTCTTAAAAAAAATTCCCCCCTCTGGCATTGATGGCAACACTTAGTGAAAAATGGTTGTGTCCAAAACTTAATATGCAAAAAAATCCAACATTCCAAAATGATTCAATCATTGCTCCCCCTGAGCCACTTTTATGTACATTTGTGCACATTTTTCACTCTCCTACACTCCCCCTTTGACATAAATGGAAAAGGTGGGGATCTACATGCAAAAATATCATGTAAAACTTATTTACACACCTTCATATGTATATACAAAAAGTAGTAACTTACATCAATCTGAAGATATTTGCACAAATGGTCTTCAATAATTGTATATCATTGTCCCAACCTTGTTCAAGACTTCTCAACACTTATATATGGCCATTAAATAGATACACTTTTTCTTCTGCCACTTGTAAGTTAGTTGGGGTTGATGTAGCTAAGGCATCTTGTGCCTCCTTCATTGCACTGCATAAAGTCTAAAATTTTGGAGAAAGGAGACTTTTAAGCTCTCCCAGTCTTCCAATAATTTTATCTATTTCTTTCTCATGACCTTTTATCTTTTCAAGTAAGGATATCACTTGACCTTCTGGTTCAAAAGTAGAAGTGGTCAAAGGATAAATGATTTAGCAATTTGCTCCAATTTCTACTCGCATTCCTTTATTTACTTCTTAATTCCTGCAACAAATTTAGAAATAGATAGACATGAATTGTAAATATTTCCACCTTCAGTTAGACCATCTTGAATTCCCTTAATATTGGTTTCTAACACAACTCTGCCATATGTTATCACTTTATTTAGCTCGTCTAATATTTTCTCATTAAATTCTTTCCTAACCTTTATCTCAACAGATTTTTGAAAATATTCAAAGTGAGAACTTACTGCACCATTTACGCTCTTGATTTGGTTGGAGGAACTGTCTGCAAAATCTTTAAAAAAGGATGGCATAAAAGTTTCCAATATGTTGGATTCCTACTCCAATAAATTGCTATCTTCCATGTGGTTCTTCAAGATTTCTTTCCTAGCTTGAGATTTTGAAGTGAGGAAACAACTGACAATTCAATTGGACCTTGGGACAATTCTCGATCAAGTTGTATAATGTCCTTTTCCATAAATTCCTTTACTTTCTAGGAAGTGCCTCTTGCCTTCCCCTTTTCTTTATTATCCTTTTCAACTACCACTTTATTGTCATTTTTTATCTTAGGTTCTTCAGTTATCAATGGTGTTTGATCTAGAGATTGAATATTCTCTACCTATTCTATCTTCTCTATCTCTTCTCCCTTCACTATTACCTCCTCTTGTCTTGTTATGATCTCAGGAACATCCATCACATCAACTTCAACTTGTTTTGTTTCTATTTTTGGAACATCCATAACATTGATTTCTTCATGTTGTTCCAGCTCCTTGACATTAGGAATATTAACTGTAGGTAAACCAAATTAGGAATTGAAGTACTTGCACCTTGATTTTTAGGATTGACTTCATATTGGTTTCTTTTAAGGTAAGATCTCATAATATTTTATGTCTCCTCAATCCCTTCCCTATTTTTTCCCATCATGATCTAATTCATTCTTAGTTTATTCTTAAACTTCTTGTCTAAGTCCTTGAGAATCTATTTCACTTAATCTATAGCTATGATCGAACACATATCCACCAATATTTTTTTCTTAACCTCTTATCCTCAGCTAGAGCATATGATTTCCTAGAATATAAAATGTCATACAAAATTTTGATGATATTTCAATAAGAGCCTTCTTGTATCTATACAAGTACCTTACCATGGCCTCATCAGGTACACTCTTTTCTTCTTCATAAAATTTTTCAAGGAAATTTGACAATGGCTTAAAATTACTATTAGCGATTAGGATGTGTGCCTATAGCAAGATGTGAATCCTAGCTATCCTATTGTAAAATGGAAATAATCTCATTGGTGGTAAGAGTGCTTGATATTAAATATCTTAGATTACAAGGTCGGGTTCCTTATTGATATTCACTTAAAAATTTGATGATTTGACAGGAAAAGGTCAAGAAAGCACAAGTAGAATTTGGGCAAATAATTGACCAGGTGACTAAAAATTTTAGTCACATGACTAAAAATTTTAGTCACGTGACTAAAACTGATCATTTTCTACCATTTTTTGCAATTCACAAATATAAATTACAAAATAAATGACCAATTTGGTCATTAGGTAAAATCACAACTAAAATGACTAAATAAATGACCAATTTGGTCATCGGGTAAAATGACTAAATAAATGATAAATTAAACAACTCAATAAATGACCAATTTGGTCATCGGGTAAAATGACCAAATAAATGACTAAATAATTAGTCACCCTTAAAATAAAAATGACTAAATAAATTATTAATACTCGTTTACACATTAACATTTGATAATATCATATACTTATATTCTTAGAAGTTGCATTTCACCAATAATGTGTGTTCACCAATAGAATTTTTGTTTATAAAAGCCTCACTTTTAGCTAATATTTTACATTAATCAAATCAATGAAAACAAAAAATGCAAGGTCACAAACCCATAGTTACAACTCTTAATTAACTGATCAATGAAGGTTAATAAAATTATTTTGCATCAAATAATATTTATTAAGTGAATGATAAAATACCAAATCACTTAATAAATATATTTCACATTTTAAAATTAACATGTAAAAATTATAATAAAAATAAACCTTTAATTTTTTGTGGCAACCTAGGTTCACATTATAAAGTTAACATGTAAAAATTATAATAAAAATAAACCTTTAATTTTTGGCGGTAACCTAGGTAGGCATACAATGTCATTCATTCTTCTAATTTAAATGAAATTTGTTTTATCTACTTTGTGTCATCACGCTAACAGGGTTTTCCTGCTGTTATGTGGTTTTAGATAGTTTCTTTTGTGCAGATGGTGACTTCTAGCTGAGGTAGATCTAGTAAGCTCATGTTCTCTCATGTTAGGAAATAATGAAAAAGTCTTCTATGTCTTTTAATGCTCCAATTTTGAGCACTGTGAGTCTAAACCAAAAATGTATGTTATTGGAAGCCTTTTGTGATTGTGCCATTATTTTTATTCGTAATTATTTGTTTTATTCTTCAAATGATGTGTTCTTTTTCTAAGATTGAGATGGCCATTTTCCTTGTTTGAATATATCTGGATCTTGACTGGAATCGATTCTTCCTATTTGTGTTTTTTCTTGCCTCTTTTTGGGCTTGAAGTTCACTATCTCTAGCTCATTAGATCATTGTCTTTTTATAGAAAGAATATCTTTTTCATATTGTAGTCCCTCACTGCCCCTTTTGGTATCTAGCAATGTGTCACTATTTCACACTATTTTCCTACTACACCCCTAATCGCTTCTTTGAGAAGCATCTTTGTTGTGCCCTGCATATGATCATTGCACCATCTTGATACATTGGAAAACTGTTTTGACCTTCCATGTGACATTGTTGACACATCTTTTATATTTCGTTCATTAGATTAAAATAATTTACCATCACTCCACTTTAACTGATCCATCATTTTCTTAGTGTTCAAAATATTACCAGGAAAGAATCTGCCCACAGCTTTAGCAATCAGTGTATAAATTTTTTATGTGTTTTTGGGAGGTTGTATTTATGACTACTATCTTCTCAAGAAGTCAATTTATTGTAAAATAGTACATCCTGAATTAGATAAATCCCCTTACTCTTTCATATTTTAGAAGAAAAACATTGTGTTAAAGCCAACGATTTGTCCTTTAGATAAATGCCCCACCAAATAGATCTATCAATGACATCAAAAAAGGGGTTTTTCCCAACAACATTTCTTGAACAAATTAGAGGTCTTACCTGACACCATTCCTTCCAAATGGAATGGAATACCTTAGACCCACAAACCTTAACCTTAAAATCACCCAATATAGTGTCAAATATAGGCACTTGCTTCCATTTTTCCCCTTTTTTGATGGCTTCCCTTTCAATATTATTTCTAACCAATACCTTCCATGGCTCATTACCTTCCAAAGCTTTGAGTATCCATTTGGATGCTAAGGCAATACCTTGTGTCCTTATGTCTCTTAGTCCAAGTCCCCCTAGGTGTTTAGGACAACACATACACACCACACACATGGATAGACACATCGACCAGCCCAAACACCATGAGAGGCCCATGTGGCACCCTCCAAACATACGGGCAGAAGCACTAGGGGCCACTTGCAGAGCCTCATAATTGACTACTTTATTATCCCAAAGTTCTCTTTCTTGTAAATTTTTATTTTTACTATATGAAGTCTTTTGTTTCTAATTATTTATGCTCCATGAGAAGTTATTGTATTTATCTCCTCATTTTTTCTATAGTTTATCATTGATACCATAGATGATTATGTTTTATTGGTTGTGGATGCAACTATTGCTTCAAGGATCATGCCATTAATTTAGGCCTCTTAGAAATGGTTTAATCAAGTAGCTGACATTTTATTAGAATTAGTTTTAGATTTGTTTTTATAAATCTAATCTATATGTTCTAGTAATTTTTACAGAGCTAAGTCTAGATTTGATCAGTTTGGTTTACTATCTTCAATAATTTTTATAGAACTGATTCTAGATTCAATTTTTAATAAAATTTCATTTGTCCAAATTATTATGTGCATTTTTTTGGAACCTATATAAATATTTCGATACTTTTGGTGATTTAATTCTTGTTTCTATTGTTTACAGGTGTTTCTCATCTCCACTTTGCAAGTATTTTTAGAGAAGGAATTTGAAACTCTTCTATGTTGTGAGCGTGACTTATAAGAGGTATGTATAAAGTGGTTTAATTGATGTTCCAAGTATCTTACATTCTATATTAATGCTTGGTCTTGATTTGTAAGATATTTTAGAAAAATGAAATGCTAGGGATCACATAAAATTTGATCAAAGTTATACTACTTAATGCTCATTGAATGTGAGTATTTTTTATAATGTCTGTCAATTTTTTTTTCCTTTTTTCAAGCAAGTCCACAAGAAATTTCTAGATTCAACAAGATTAAATGATCAAGATATCCTTCTTAATCAATGTATTGATGGTATTTTAACATGCAGATCCTTCAATAACATATTACTTTATATTGCTTGATTATTATAAGGTTTCCTTCCTTTGTTGGAGATATGAAGGTAAGAGACTTATCTATTTATATTTTATAAATTGATTGTTGACAGACTTGATGTTTAGTTTATGTTTCCAAGTTGACAACAAAGTTGTCAACTTTGGCAACTTTTACATCCTTTTATATTGTGATCAATCACATTCACAAGGCCTTTTGCAATTTGACCACAGTAAACATATATTAGTGACAATGATTAGTGTAATTTCCCTTGCTAGGATTTTTTTAATGAATTTAGGAAAATTACATCAGATTCTTTGGGCAAGATCTTTAGAAAAAGAATGACACAAACAATTAACTATTGTCAAAGATCCTATTCCATAAACCCAAACATTTTCAACGCATACTTCTTATAAAAAACCTTGTATACCACCAACTGAATTTATGTCATATCTAAAGCATAATTTGATTTGATTTTAGATCAAGACTAAGGATAAATAACACATACACAAATATACTATACAATGAACCAAAAGATTCATAACTCACAAGATGAACACATAGGAGAGATCTGAAAGCGGAATATTTGAATTAAGTATATAGAATCATATTCCTGTATATATTTTCTCTCAAAGTACAAAACCACTTCAATAAACAAACTGTTACAAGATTTCCGGAGTACTTTTGTCAAATGATCGCATGGTTCTTGAAACTACTTTAAAATTGTTTTGAGTCGACCAAGTGGAGCCTTTCTTATTTTTTATTTATGCTCATGATCTTTTGTGCCCACTGTCTCTTTCATTTTACTTGAACATTTCCATTAACTATTCAACATGATGAGGCATTTCACTTTCATTGTTCAATTGTAGGATACTTGTCCCTCCAAGATTCAAATATCTCATCAATGGGCCAAGGAAACCCAACAATATCATGCTTCTTACCCTCCAGCTCATCCCAATCCATCTTCAATTGACAAGCCTTCTTCTTCCAAAAATGAAAGAATGCCCTAGCATTTTCAAGTACATCTATAGTTTGGAAAAATAAGATAGTACTATCCAAGCTCAAAATAATGTTCATCCTTATAGATAATTCCTCATTCATCTCATGCATCCACTTAGCTTTATCTTTCAATTTACCATTTTTCCCGAAGACACTAGGACATATCTCACATGAGCTCTGAAATATTCATTTCTCAATACATTTTCTTTTGATTGGACTCTATACATTTTTATGTCAAACTCCACCATAGTTTGACAAGTTTGTATGTGGTCTTTATTTTTTCATCACTATTCTCCTCCTTCTTGGATGAAGAACAGAAAAACCTCAGCTCTGGGAGCCTCCCAATCCATTTGGGAAACAAAAGGTCGAATGTGTCCTTTTCTAACTCTAAAGACCCTAGGATACTTTCTATCTTTTTCCCATTTGCATAAACTGATGCATGTTCTAATGCTTCGGAAAACTACATAATAGCATTTCTTACCCAATCTCAAATTTCTACTTATATGTGCCTTGTTCATCTTTCAAATCTTTAGCTTCTTTCAGCAATTGTTCTTTCATATTCTTTAAACTCTCCCTTTCCTCTTCTAACTTTTTTCTTTCAGAGTTCAACTCCATTTCTGACATGGAACAAACAGGGAAAAGGGATGGGGGTACTCTACAATAGGGATAGATGAGGTAGGTTGGGCTGAAGTTTGAGCAATCATCATCTGAGGTGATGTCTGGATTTTTTGTTGGCCCCTTACATGTGCAATAACCCTGTCCTTTTCCATGGATTCTTTCTTCGCCTCATTATAAGCTTGAAACAATATCTCCAACTTTGTCCTGAGTTCTTCCTTCTCCTTAGCCTCCTTTTTGAGACCTGCTTGCTCAACTTGGAAACCTTGAGTACTAAGCCAGATGATTCTACTCCTGAGGTATCTCCAACCCTTCTTATCTCTAGGTTTCCTGACAAATCATTTGGGACATCTTCATTTCTTATCTTCTTCAGTTCCCACATGACTTAAGATACCAGTGTAGCATGACCCTCACTAAACATAACACCCTTTCTACCTTGTTGGGTTGTTCCTAGCATGTCACTTGTAGATTTGGCTCCTTTTCTCACAACATCAAACACTATTGCATTTGTTATATCCCACTCGGGGAGAAGAAGTACTCCAATATTTTCCTTCTTCAAGACTAATCTTATCAAATTCACCCAACATCTCCTACTTTACTTCAGCCTCAATATCATTCAAATTCTTATTAGGTTGTTCTTCATGCCTGTTTTAACATGTATCCTTGAACCTATCAATATTTGTTCTCTAGAAGAACTGCATGAATGATCTAGCCTTGATAAATTTGTCATCTGACATAAATTCACTGGTTTCTTTCTTTGTAATTGGATCCAATTCCTTTCCAGCAAACTCTAAAATTGTGAGGTCTAATGTTATTTCTTTAGGGGCCTCAGGCATTCCCTCTTAAATTTCCTCATGTGTGATGGCAATCCTCCCTATTTTGGCCATATGTAGAAATTACTCTGCTACTCCTTGTTCATTAATGTCTTATAGAGGGGACTGAGATGGTGAGTAGACATTTTCAATATGTTGTACTTCTTCCTCTATTCTAAGCTTTTTTGCCGAAGGTTGTGATTCAAGGTCAATAACCATTGGCCTTTTTCATTTCGATATAGAAGCTTCTTCCTGAGTCTTCTGACTCTTTTGATATGTGACCCCTTTGGGAAAAATGACATTGTACCCTTCCTTTTGGTGAGATAAATAATCACCTTGTGGAACCATTTGGAAAAATCCAGTCTGCTCAATACAGCCTTGGCTTTTTCAGGATCAGACTTTAAAAACTTATCCATGTTCTCATTTATAGCCTGAATTATTTCCTCAAAAAGTGTCATCAAAGAATCTATCTTCTTCTCCATAGGCTCAAATTCTTTCAAAGGATCATAGGTCCTCTCAAAAAAATACACTAAGTCTAAGGTCTTATTAAACACCAACCACTTCTCCTTTATGATTTCTTGTTCTTGCAAATTGAAAACATTCATAATGATATCTTTAGGAAATTAGACCTAATGATCCAATGCCAAACATTTGGTTCTTGGTCTAAATATGTCCTTGATGAATCCCTCGGGATCAGCACATCTTGAGACTGTAGTAGCTAAATGGTAAGGTTCCAATAATTTACCCAAATGAATCCAACCACCCTTGGTGATAGAAAATTTATGTGCAATAGTGATGCTTGGGAAAATAGAACCTATGCTTCTTCCTATCAATGAAACTTCATGTAAGCTGCCAATCTGCCTGAGAATATTTGCAATGCCTATCTTAAGAGGCACCTGGTATGGTAGGATGTATGGGGTATCTGTAAAACCATACACTCTAAACATAGTTGAGACTGGATATAGAATGATGTCTCCCCAATTATGAACTATCTTGATATCCTTGGCATATTGCTTTTGTCTCAAAAAAAAAGAAACTCCTTTGGGATTCTAGGATTTTCAATAAATAATAGAGCTCTGAGCTTAGATGCAAAGCATCTATCAAAAATGACATAACTTTCCTCCTTCATATCCCAAGATAACACTGGGCTCCACAACTACACTGGTGTAACACCCCAAAATTGGCACCTAATAACTTAATCAATTTTGGTGCATTTTCTTATCTTCGAAGTCCTATTTTACTAGGCAAATTCTTCTCCTAATTGACTTTAATCGACTGAGTTTCAAATGC
>MU224352.1:624662-703610 GCA_018584345.1 Thuja plicata | reverse complement strand
CCTAATTAGGAGGCAACAGGTCACTTCAATCACGCTTGCAGAACAGACAATCCATGTTTGTTTTTGTGAGTTTCTTGATTGTGTAATGACTATGTTGCGTTTGTGTTGAATAGAGAGGTCCACATTCAACATCAAACAACTGGCATTACTTCTTCATATTTAATCCTCATCAGATTCATTTCCATTCCAAAATAATGTGCCCATTTTTAAAGAAACATGTGCATTAACAAAGAGTACCAGCCAAAAGGTTTGTCAACCTTTGAATTCTGGATACCAATTAGACCATTGTTGATCAATTCAGCTAAGTGATGCAAAATCAAAGATGATAGAAAGGTGAGTATGGATGATTTGAACCATCATAAACATGTAATGGATGGGCATTGGTATCTCCACATCTTCCCCAAACATTATGCTCAAGGCATAATACACAAATTTTTCCCTTAAATTGAAATACTCTATCTTAAGTGGCTCTAGTGTATTCAGACCTACTAGAATGAGGTTTCCAACTTTTGCAAAGAATTCCCTTAAAGGCCCATCCCTAAAAGGATCCCTTTCAGTTGCATATACCTTGTTGAAGGTGTCAAAATTATTTTCATCAAGCTAAAGAGTAGGGTCATTTAACTAAAATACCTCTCTAATCTCATCAGCAAAAACGCTTAACAAGGGATCTGCGTTTACATCCCTCACAAACCTATCCACTGGTTCATATTTCTTTGCCACTTGAAGCAATAGATCAGCATCCATAAAAAATTTTGGGACTACCAACTTTCCCACATCAAATTGCTAGATGCTTCTATCTGGGGCATATGCATTCCTTTTCCCAAATCCTACTCTAAATAGTCCTAAACTAGTTACATCAATGTTATCATCCCTGAGCTAGTTCCCCTTATCATATATACCTTCCCCTATTCTTAAATGAGGGTTCTTTGGAGTCAATTCCCTAACTTGAGTAGGGTTATTCATTGATCTATCCAACTGTTCTTGAAAATCATCATATACATTTCTTTCATGGTATTCCACCTTCCCTTTCAACTCCCTATGTGGTGCAATTTCCAAATTTGAAAATATACTCAAACAACAAGGGAACAAGAATAGAAAAAACTATATAACCTCACCAATTCTAACCCAAAACCTTCTCATATCCTAATTTATGAACTATAATTGATATTAATCAATAACTTACCCATTCTGCAAATGCTTAGAACAAACAGAAGCGATGACTTTCTAGCTCTGCTCCAAAATCCCTTAGCAAGTTGTGGTGTCTAAGAAAATGAAATGGAACTTTACAGCGTAATCATCTCAAAAACTTGCATTCAATTTCCAATTAGATTGCCGCATGTTCTGCAATTAATCTTCACTTGAAAATCGCGGCTCAAAGATCTTACTTTTGGCAGAAAAGCTACCATTAAAACATGACCATTGATGTAGAAATATGACTGATGATTATGTGGCTCTCATCAAACTCATAAGAGCATCGGTTGGGAACCACATGTTATTTAGTCACAATGCCGTGAAGGAAAAATCACATGTCTTTTCCTTCAACAACACCATGATAACCACCCGATCAAGATATTCAAAAAGACGCTTTAGAAAGCTAGGCCCATGACAAGTTCCACATGTCATTCATTCATGGTATCATAGTAGATAAATAGGAAAGACTTTTCCCTAGAGACACCATGACAACCATTAGATCTTACAAGATCTTACGGCTTTCCATTGTTTACTGGTCCCACTTTGGCCACATCGCAGGAGGACAGGTGTCATTCACTCATGGTGTCACAATGGATGATCAAAGAATCTTAAATCTTGGTGACACCGTGACAACCGTTTGATCTCAAAAGAATCTTGGTGGGATTCATAACAAGCATGGCTTTAGGAGATGCGGGCCCCTTGACTTAAAGACAGATGCTACTTGTTCGCAGTGTCATCATGGATGAGATAAAGATCTTGTTTCTTCATGACACCACAAAAACCGTTAGATCTTACAAGATCTGACAAATTTCCATTGTTTACTGGTCCCACTTTGGCTACATCGCAGGAGGACAAGTGTCATTCAGTTGCGGTATCACAATGGATGATCAAAGAATCTTAAATCTTGGTGACACTGCGACAACTATCCAATCTCAAAAGAATCTTGGTGGGGTTCATAACGAGCATGGCTTTAGGAGATGCAGGCCCCTCGACTTGAAGACAAATGTCACTTCGTCATAGTGTCGTGATGAATGAGATGAAGATCTTGTTTCTTCACGACACCATGACAGTTGTTGGATCTTGATGTTTAGTTGCCAGCCTTTATTTAATAAACACTTACAGACTTTAGGACTTTGGAAAAAAAATATATGAAGCCCGCTAGGATGATAACATTAAAACACAAAGGGTCCACTTCGTAACGACACTTTAACACATGTGCCCAAAGGAAACTTAAGTGACCAAAAAGGTAATGAAAGAATATAAGATGAACATGGATTAGGTTATTTCCATCCAATGAATATTTTACAAATAAAAACTAAGGTTTGGGTTATTTCATATTGTTTGAGATCAAATTACAATGTGTATCACTGAATAGAAGTGCATCTATATGAATAGAAGGCAATGGGACACCAAGTCAAGGTTGATTTGTGACTATCTAAGAGAGTAACTATTTAACTATCACAGTTTGATAGTATAGTAAATCAGGGTTGTGTGAAGGACTAGTCTAACTAACAGTATATAAATTCCTTTGTTCTTAATTAAAATGTTTAAATCCAAATCTGAGTGGCCATCATTTCTCTTTATGGCCATAATTTGATTCATAAGTTTTTTATACACCTTCATCATATATAGTTGTTGACATTTTTTATTCTCATGGATATGTATTGAATAAATTGCATGGGTGATAAAACTTGTTTGGATAGGACTTGGAGAATTTTGAAAAGGCGTGCAAGGAATTCAGCATTTGCTACAACAAATTTGAAGTCAGCGAGGCTCTCTACAAAAAATTCAAAGGTAATTTGAAACCCAAAACATAGACATATTCCATTCTCACTAGGTAAAATTCAAATGAATGTAAGATAGATCTTATAACAATGACTCATTATATTATCTTCTTCCTGTTATGGTGTCCACTAAAAGTGACTACTTTCAACAATGTTTTGGCATCTCTATTTTCAGATTTTTTTTTAATTTGGAAACTAAATTAATTGGAGTGCATATTATTACAGATGGATCAACATCATAGGTTGAATATAGATCAATATCATGCATATGATGAGAGAGTAGCTAATGAGGGGGATATTGAAAAATATCCAAGTCCATGTAAAAATTGTCTTGGTGAGAAGTTGAAAAAAATAAATGTGATTTATCGACACGTGATAAGATCTAGGCATAGTGCTATAAGCCCTTGGGTTTACAATTATTATGAAGATATGAGAATTACAAATTGTGATAAATGAAGAGGAAACAAACATAGATGAAGAGACAAAAATTTTTGACAAAGGGTTTGAAGTTGATAGAATGTTGAATGAGGGTATAAATGATGATTGGGAAAAGTCAATGGAGGGTGTTTTAAAGCCCGTGTATGTCAATTGTAAGTTAAATCATTTGAAAACAATCCTTCAAATTCTTATCATGCAAGTGGTTCATGGTTGGACAAATGAGAGTGTAGATCAATTATTGGTATTATGAAGTTCATTGTTACCAACTGAATCCACAATGCCAACAAAATGAATTCAATGTAAAAATCAAATCAGTAAGCTCGACTTGGGGTATGATAATATCCACACATGTGTGAATGGTTGTGTATTATTTCATAAAAAATCTTGCAAATGAGAGTGAATGTAAAAAATGTCATGAAGCAAGGTATATACAAGGGTTGAAATCAGTTGTTGTTCCTATAAAGGTTCTTCACCACTTTCTAATAATCCTATGATTACTCCAAATGTATCGGTGCAGAGACATTTGTGAACTTATGCAGTGGCATGCCTAAAATAAGAGCACTGATGGAAAACAACAACATGTTCCAGATTCTAAGACATGGATGGAATTTGATAATAAATGGCTCGATTTTTCTCAAGATCTTTGTAATATAAGATTGGGTTTGGCTCTAGATGGGGTGAACCCATTCTCGGATCAAAGTACTAAATGGTCAACTTGTCTGGTGTTTCTAATAAATTATAACTTACCTCCATGGTTAGCAACTAAATCATTTTTCTTAATGTTATCATTGATTATACCAGGAAAGAAAAGTGTAACTTCAGATACAATAGATACTTATGTTGGAAATAATGGAATGGTGTGTACTAAGAGGGGAGGGGTGAATCAGTACCCTCAAATATTTTATCACTTAACCTTTATCCTTTTAGTAATCAAGTGTATTACTAACCATATATGCTATTTATCTTTGTGTAAGTTATATCAAATCATAAGCTCAATAAGCATGTAATCATTCATAGAAGCATTCATAAAATGTATAGACACATGAAACAAGATTTGGTAACACAAAAAACCCATGTTGGAAGGTAAAAATGTAGTGGGGATGAAACCCACAAAGGTTCATTATCTGCAGAATGGAAAAGGTCAGTTAAGGCTTACAATTTTGATCACTTCTGATGATCTACCCTGTTAGGAGTATCATGTAGAGACTGGTTAAGGTCTACTATGTTAAGAGCTTTAGCAACACTGTTTAGTGTGCACTCGGTTAAGAGATTTACAAAGGATTGTTAAATCCACCTTTCTCAAGAATTTCTTCTATTTGCTACACTTGTTAGAATGTAGTCAAAAATATTCATTGATCTAAGTATATGTAATCTATAATTTTTTATTACATATCCAATAAAGATTACATGTATATTTATCACCTATTGTGATTGATCAATACCTCTGTTATACTTGGTAGCCTTGAATCTGGTTCTTGATAACCTGTTTCATATTTTGATTTTCTTCTACATAAAACTCTTAGTCTGATCCATAGATGTTCTCCTTGGCTACAATCATCATCACACACATTTGTTCTGATAGATTACATATCCATTTATACAATGATTTTTGACCTAAATGAGTTTCACGTATTACAATGATAACTCTATGATCGAAGGTTTACAACTTGACCTTGCTCTCATAGTTTGCATGTTTCTAATCAGTTAGACTGGTTAAAACAATTACAATTACATTGTTTGTCCCTCAAGAAATGGATTTAAAGCTAAATATAAAACACAAGTGTTTTATCTGACGTGGAAGTCAGATCCACATTTCTCAAAATTCTAACTATCTCTTGTTAGACTGGTGCTTGGGATTCTCTGTAGTCTGTTGGGTTCCTCTGGTATCTGTTCTGTTGAGTTGCACTGTAATCTTCTTGTCGGGTTCCTCTGTCGGGTTTGCTCTGTAACATTTTCGGGTTGCACTAAACCTAAATTTCGGTGTGGTGTTACTGATAGTTTAAAAACTATTTTCCTTTTCATACTAATAGAAAAATATGTCTTCAATCTCCCCCTTTGACATTAGTATCAAAAACTAATATGTGAAAAATACTAAAATGTTTAGTAATGTACACCATGTGTTCATCTTGTCATTTATGACTCTCCCTATGTATATGTCGGTATAGTATAAGTATATGTATGTATACTTACCTATATACTATTCTCCCTTTTCACCTTATCATCTTTATCATATCATTTTCCCCCTGTATCCCCTTGTATCATATCATTTTCTCCCTTTTTTGATAGTAAGGGAAAAGGTGTAATCACTTACAACTTGTCAAAAATGTGGGAGTTAGAGTTGTTCATGTCCTCCATCATCTTCTCTCATTTCTCTTGCAGGTGTTCTAGAGCCATGTGCTCCAATCAAATCCTTGCATTCATATCATAGATGTTTTCGGTGACATACATCTCCGGGGTGGCTATCAATTGCCTTGTCATTGTCATATTCTGTTGCAGTAGTGTAAGATTAGGTAGCAGTATATCTTGTAGCTCATTTACCTCATCTCTAAACTTTGATTCTACCTCTTGAATTTGAATTTTCAACTTCTTTGCTTCCATTACCTTTGAGTAATACAATTGTATTGCATTGTCATTTGTTGAGAGACTTTGAGCACTAGAATTTAGATCTGCATCTAGTTGTGCAATCTTTTCACTATTTTCCTTAGTGAATTTCTCTAATGTGCTTAACTTCTGAATTAAGGCTATTGCTTCTAAAATGATAGGTTCTAACTCATTTACTTGTTTAGAAAGCTTTACCTTATTCTCTGCCATTTTTTGGCTGATTTTCTTGGTCAATTTAATTTTCTCTTCTTGTTCTTCTATATCCTTTTCTGCATCCACATTCTATGATTGGATTGCATCGGTAAGAATGGCTAATTGATCAATGATTGATGCATTTTTATCAATTTATATATAAGGTACTACCTATTGAATAATATCCCTTGTTGTCTGAAGTACTTGAGTGTCCTTTGTCTCCTTCTTAAGCTTATCTTGGATAGATTTTCTTCGACAAAGGTCTACAAGTTTTTTAGTGCCTCTGGATCCAATGTCCTTGGATCATAGGTTGGTATCTCAATTATCTCTTCCAGTGAAACTGGATTCTTCTTCTTCTTCTTCTTCTTCTTGGAGAGAGTTGTGGAGGGACCTGTATGCAGTACCATAGAAAGTTCATTTTCTTGGTCTGATGTGCTTGGTGAAGGCTTTAGTGTATGTGTACCTATATCTTGTGGTTCAATCTCTATCTGTCAGTTGGGAGTGGATGTCTCCACATCAACCTTATCCTTACCTATAGCATCTCCTTCGGTATCCTTAGGAGTGGTATCACTTTGCTTCTCTTCCTCAACTTTGTATTTTTTTTCTCCTCCTATTTCTTTTTATGCTTGATTGGTTTCTTTTTGCTCTCCTTCTTTATTTTTCTCATCGGATGTGTCTTTTGGTTCTTCTCAACCCTTATCTTCAGGTATACTTGCATCCTTGTTGGGTGATTTCTCCTTCTCTGAGATAATATTGATAGCTTGTATCAATAGTGGTATTTGTCCCGATGTATCTACTTGAGTAGTATCTATTTTTGTAGCCTGTCCCTCGGTTTGGTCTGGGGAAAAAGTGACATCTTCATCTTTCTTTACCTCATCTACAGGATCTTCTCTGGTAATGTCAATGATAGTATTATTAGTCCATGTTTCATCTGTAGTGTCCATATCCTTGTTAGTTGTTGTGTTCAATGCTTCTTCATTTACATCCTCACCATCATTTATAATAATGTGCTCTAGGATCGGTTTAGCCTGATCTTCTTCATTGTGTGGCTTGTCAGTAAGAGATAATTGTGGCTCGGGGCTTTTGTCCTTTTTGGGTACACCAAGTATCTTTCTCCGTTCATCCTCACTTTTTCTGTCAATCTCAATAGATTTCCATGTAGCACTTTGCAGGCTCTTAATTTTGGTGAGAACCTTTTGGAATGTTGCTTCATCATTTCTTCAATCTCTTCCATCTTAGATTCAGGTGGCATAACAAAAGCTAGGGCTCTTTCCCTTATTTGTTTCTCAGAATGTAATGCAAATTTCCACCTTGCTGAAATTTTGTCTAAAAGTTCTTTAGGCATTTTACCTTCAAAATTGTATTGGTACATATTTGAATACACACATTGTTGTAATGATTGCCTCTTCTAACTTATTCTGATCCTCAAGATCCAATGTTAGCCATTTCCTAATCTTAGGATCTGTTACTGAACCTTACCGATGGTAGCTGCACATACCTCATCCATTATGGTAGAGAACTTGTTCTTAATAGGTTGTTCATCCTGTTCAGTGTCCTATATGTCTTCTTTTGTTCTAATGAGACATCTTCTTTTTGTTGGTGCCTGTTTCCGCATTTGATGCTTTCTCTTGTAAGTCCTCACTTGTCATTTCTTCACCGGTGATGTAGTTGCAACTTTTTTTGTCTGACTGCTGGTCCTCGATGCAGCTATTGTCCTTGGTTTCTTTGCTGGTGGTGCTGGATCATCAAACTCTATAGATTCTGAGTCACTCAATTGTTCTTCTTCACCGACGGGTGACTGTCCCTCGATGTCGTCATTTTTCTCAAACTCTTCATCATTTACCGACAACTTTTTCTTCAGTGTCTTTACCATTTTCTCTTTCTTTCTATCAATTTTCTTCACAACTAAGCCTATTTTTATTCTTACCTTGGCTTCATCATAGGTTCCAAACCTAGGTTGAGACTTGTCCACTGGTTTATTTATCAATGCTTCAATAGCATTGGTGGCTTGATCTATGTTGACCTCATAGTCAAGTGGTGCTAACCATGTTGTCCTCGATACAGATGGTTTGATAAAGGTGTTGTCAGTGTCCACCATAAAACAAATATCAGTCTTATACTTTTCTACCAGTTTTTCTGGTATCGTCATTCTTTTCTGTATTCTTTCCTTAAATCCAGTGAAGTATTCGTCCATAACTGATACAAATTTTTCACCTAGTGACGTGATCAATTCACTGATTTGTATGGTCACTGGTCGGGTGGTATCCCAGTTAACATTTCCTATAGATGGAAAGAAGTTCTAAAAGTAGAAAAATGTACACATTAAAAGTGATCGGAACTTACATGAATTGGACTTTGTAGATCTGATTGTCCCCATGTTTTCATCTAACTGCTTCAGTAGAAGCTCGTATAGATCCAATTTTAGACCTTTCTTTACAATCTTATAAGCAGTGTCAACTGCTCCACATGCTATGATGTTTATCCTGTTGCATTGGTATATCTTGTAACCTAGTACACATGCACCGAACTTGAGTTCTGGATCAGTGATGGTGTTAACCTTCAATCCTCTGTTATCCCAAACTGTACCTGTCATCTTCTCAATCTCAGGATAAGGGTGTTTGATTTCCTTAGCTTTACCGGTAACAGCATGTATCACATCTTTGGTGATTGGTTTAGGCTCATCTAGCCACATCTTTTAGTCGTATGCTCTGCTCAACACTACCCAAATTCATTGAACCGCCTTACAATAGGTGTTATTAATCATGCTGAGGCCTTTTCTAGGAATAATATATTCCAACTAAGGATCACTTCCCCCACCATGAGGTGCATTTAAATTTTCAACCTAGGGACATATAATTGAAATGGGACAACACGATATGTGCACTAAGTCACTCAAAGAGTCATACTACTTATGCTACAGGAAGGTAAAATGTATAAAAGAAATCTACACTATTGTTGCAGGAAGGTAAACACACTTAAATCCTAACTGAAATTAATGCTGAAAACCATAAACTCAACTTAAACCTATTCTTTCAACATAGATAATCCACTATAACTATCCTTTCAGGTGCTTCAGGAACATTCACAACGTATAATGCTGCAGGAAGAAACAGTAAACTCCTATTTGAGATATTGGAAATGTTGAATTCAAATCTACTCTAATCTAATCTAATCCACCTCCCAAGTGGGCCCCTTGGTTGGCTTCTGCTAACTACTTAACATAGAAGATAAACCAAGATCACTTCATTATATTTTAGAAACTGGTTACATAGGAACAGTACATAAAACTGGAAAATAACTTGTTGTGCAAGATGCAAAAATGTATTCCAAAAACTTATAACTTACAAAATAATAGTCAAATCCCTATAAATAGAGGATTGACACTTATTCTAAATAGAAAGATAAGCTTACTAAAAATATGTCAGAGAAGAAAGATGGGACGTAACAGCTCATGACATATGCAATGAAGTCTGGGTGACCGATTCAATGGGATAACGAGTGTGGAGGAAATATAGTAGAGTTATATTCCTATATTCTCTGAAATGGTGGTTCCTCCAATGTAGTAGCCATGTCATCTGGTGCCATGATGTCTTTCCTCATCGCAGCTAGACTTCAATGTTCTCCTTTTAATTTTTTCGACCACTCTCAAGATGCTCCTTCTTCTTGGCAGGCTAGTTATCATGCAGAAATATGTAGACAAGTAAACTTAATAAAATTAATCCAAATATTAGAACACACATTCTGATAGCTATATGAAATACAGTAATATATATAATATTGGGAAACATGACATAACTATCTACCCATAGGTTTTTCGGTTCTAACTCTACTTTAACAAAAGTTCAACTAGTTATAAGTCCACAAATTTCTTGGTAATACTTAAAAACATAGTATTAAGATCAATGTAAAATAGAGACAATAAATTGTCTCATCATCTGCCCCCTGGTAATTTGCATTCTTATCCTCAAGAATTGTATCTCCTAGTAGGTTTTCGTAATTCACCAACCTCTATCTTCTCTCTCTTGTGGCTCTTGAAAGTGTAGTAGAAACCTCTTGTCCTTTCCCAGACATCCACTCTATTATCCTCTTGCAGTTGGTCAAGCCTTTCAGCAGTGATGTCATACAGGGGACAGAGAAGCATAAGTGGCTACATGGTAAGTGGACACCAAAGTTCTCTTCTAATCTGTCTACCCAGCTAAATTTATTTTGGTGCTTTCTGAATGGATGCCTTGAGGTTGATGGGGTTGTGTGGTTCTGACCTCTTGAATTCTTCGAGAAATCTACTCCTCCTGCTTTTGGCACCAGTCAGGGCTCTCTAAAAAAAAAAATAAGACATTATCTCATACTCTACATAGACCTCTATTCTTATCCCAAATATTTTATTCCTTGTCTCCTCTTTCACTTTTCTGTAGGTCAGACTAAACCAATCCCTAATTAGTACATCTAGTTTGTTGCTTTCTGCCCTCAATAGCAAGGGTTCTGATTTCTCTTGATCTCTGTAATTTTCCAGTTGTCTGTCATAATTTACTTCATTATACATCCAGGAGATCAATTCCCTCAGGTGTATTTCCCCTATGTAAAGTAGAGGATTCCACTCAGTTTCTACAGGGACAATGAAGTTATGTAGGTACAACTCACAAAGTAAATTTTGCTGCCATGAGGGAAGGGTCTGGTATAGGCCATAAAATTCTTGGTTTGTTTTAAACTCAGATTTTATATCTTTTAGGGTCATCATTAATTGGAATAAGAGGAACTTATCTTTCAAACAGATAGCATAAACCCTAAGAGGTGGCCTACAACCAATTATTTGATCAGCCAACTTCAAGGCATGATCCATCTCCTCACTTTGCTCTGTTATTACCTTCTTCATTTTCTCCTTCTCGTTTCCCCATAAGATTGTTGCAAACACATATTTATTATATAATCTAAAGAGAAGTGACTGCAAAGTGTTTGGACCACAATCTTCTACTTGATTGTTTTGCCTCCTCTTTTCTTTCCATGCTTGCTCTAAGTAAATGGTAGACCAGGTTCTTTTATAAGGAACTAGGGCAGTCTCTTAAAAGGCTAACTGAGGTGGTACTGGAACTTCTTCCTCATGAATGTTCGAGATATTCTGATGGATTTATTGGGGTTATCTTGACATACATCATCTTCACATTTCTCTTTTGGATCTTGAGGAATGTCTGGGATTTCAGACTAGTTTGGGGAATCATCTGGAACAATTTGCACATAGGGTTCTTCAAGAGATTGCTTGGGAGAAATAGATTGGCTTTCTGAGGGTACTTTATAAAGTTGTCCTCTCATTCTAGGGCTTCTTCTCATAGGGGTTTCCTCAACCTCCACAGCCTTTTTCTTAACAACCTTCTTCGGTCTCTCTGTTGTAGGAGCCGACTTCCTTTTCTTTCCCTTCGAGGTGGTGGGGTTTTGTGGCTTGGCTGCAGGAAAAAAAATATTTTCTTCTAATTTTTTTTTTCCTTTCTTTTGGGAAAAAGTAGGTACATTGCTCATATGAGCAGGGAAAGGCATTCTTTCTTGAAGACTTTTAGTTTCTCTCTCTTGGGTGTCCTGCTCAACAACTGGTTCAATGGGTACTGCCTCATCATTGCTAGGTTTCTCAATAGGGTCAACCTGAGGTTGCAAGGTTTTATGCTAGACAAATTCTAACCATGCTAAGGGAGAGACACCCCTAAGGGATTTTTCTACTATCAATTTGATTAGGGCATGGTGTGTGATAGAATTTACATTTCCCTTTTGTGTTTCCTCGACACTAATACTTAGCATATTATACAGTAAATTAGGGACATTCACTGGAATATTATGCCTTGTGTAGCTAAGTAATTTAAAATGATGTGCATGCAAATTTGAAAATATTCCTTCATAGGTAAAATACCTGATAATGTGTGTGGCCAATTCATTAAATGGCAGAGGGAGAGACATTCTTTTGCACCCTTGCTTGGTAATCTCCAGAGGAGGGTCACTCGGTAAGGTAAAATGGGCCCTAGCTGATCTGGCATCATGCACATTGGGGTAATGCTCCCCAACTATTGGTAACCTGGTTACCTCTGATATCCATTATTTTGTGGTGACAACTATTAATCCCCATACTGTTGCTTTCCCTTCCTCAAATGTATTTGTAAGTTCAGATGCTGCTTCTTTATCAAACTATGTTAATTTCAAGAAATATCCCAACCAACCGCATGCATTCAATCTCCTTACTACTTCAACATCTGAAAGAAAATAGTATGAACTACTGGCTCATGTCACTATAGTTGTCCTCCCATTTTTTCTTGTCAACTTCCAACTCTCTGCTCTACAATTGAAAATTACCTTATTCCTTTCTAAGTTTCAAATTACTTCTTGTAAAGCTTTGGACCTTGTTTTACCTTCTTATGTTGTTCGTTCTTGGCATAAACAATGATAATGTGTTTTAACAAAATAAATTATGACTCTTAATACAATTTTTCCACATAATTTAATTAAAGGTCACATCAACTCTGAAAATCATGGATAATTTGGGAATATCAATACGACACTTGTGCAATATAGCAACGGATTTTATGAGACAAGGTCAAAGTACAGATTTGAGGTGACAGAAAATCTTTACGAGTAAATAGAAATGACATTTAGGGATTAATACACTTCCCTTCCCCCTACAAAACAATGACAAGTTTACACACTTATCATACTTGGCATGAGGTGCGGAACTGGTGTAATGTTGTAATCATACATTTATTGTAGTATTAGATATAATGACCGAAATCTATGTGCTAAAAGTGGAAAAATTTTAAAAAGGTTATACCTATCATTCAATCATTGCACATGCCAGAGAAAAGGTGGCAAGAATGGAATGATGTGGGTGGTTGCATGCACCTACTGACATGGCTTTTATTGAAACATAGAAATGGAAATTATTGATGACATGGAAGGTGGGTGGATGGAAGATAAAGAAATCAGATGAGTTGGAATGAAGAATTTAGAAAGTGAGTGGAATATTGAACTTTATTATGGACATGCTCAAAGGGATGTAATTGAAGAGTTGTATGAAAAAGGTTTTCACCCTCTGCTGCAGGAAGTGTTACATGTGAGTCATTTGGAACTGGTTGTCTGAATTGCTGTAGGAAGTCTTCTTTGGTTTGGGGTTGGTGATAAAAACATATCCGATGTCCATTGACTAATAACTTGAAGTGCACTAGGTCAAAAGTTGTCAACTAGACTACTCCATTGGTGAAGACATGGCTTATTTCATATGGACCCAGCCATCTTGTCTGCAACTTGCCTGGTATTTCTTTGAATCTGGAATCATATAGTAATGCCCAATCTCCAACTTGAAACTGATTTCTCTTAATGTGGGAGTCATTCCATTTCTTCCTTTGTTTTTGTACTATTTCAGTCCACTCCAAGGAAGATTTGCGCATTTCATCCAAGGAATTGAGATGCAGTAATCATTATTTTGTGTTGCAGGAAGATCAATGTTTAACTCCAGTGTTGTGCGCAAATTTTTGTGTTCAAACACAATTGGTAGCATTGCTGCCTTTCCATATAATAACTCAAACGGAGTGAATCTTGTGCTAGTTTTCTAGGTTGTTCTGTACACCCAGACAGCTTCTGATAGTCTGTTGCTCCAATATCGGCAGTGTAGATGAACTATTTTTGTTAAGATGGCTTCAATTTCCCTATTTGTAACTTGTGCCTGTCCATTGGCCTAAGGATGATAGTGACTCAACTTTCGATGTTTGATATTGTATTCTTTCATGAGCTCTGTTATCATATTGGAAGTGAATTGAGCTCCTTGATCAGTTACAAGTTCTCTTGGAGCTCCATATCTGGTGAAGATTTCTTCATACAAAAAAATTTCTACCTTATGATCCCTTGCATGCTTCATTGCTTTTACTTCGACCCATTTAGTCAGATAATCAGTACACACTAGAATGTAGGATTTCCCATTGGATGGAGGATCTATGGGACCAATGAAATCCATGCCCCATTTTTCAAATGGTGTTACCACCACTTGTGTAATTAAGGTCATTTCATCCGATCTTGTAGGTCAGCCCATCCTCTGGCATTTGTCACATTTACTTGTGTAACTAGTTGCATCCTTGTGAAGTGTGGGCCAGTAGTAACCGGTTGGTAAGCTCTTCAAGGATGTTCTCTTTGCTATAAAATGTCCCCCACATGGCTCATTATGACAAGCATAGAGAATGTCATATGTCTCATCTTCCCTCACACATCTCCTCATGACTTGGTCTGGACTGGTGTAGAATAGTGTGTCATCAATCCAAGAGAATTGGAATCTTTTCTCTACAAGCATTCTCTTGTCCTTATAAGAGAAATGTGTGGGTATTTTTTTAGCTGCAAGGTAATTAGCTATATCAGCATACCATGGGTTTTTGACAGTAATATGAAATAAATGCTCATCATGCAATGTATCATCTATCAGAGTTGTATCTTTGTCAGCATGTTGGATCCTAGATAGATAATCATCTATTACATTTTCTTTACATGGCTTGTCAATGATGGTTATGTCAAATTCCTGCAAAAGAAGAAGCCATCTTGCTAACCTGCCTGTAATGGTAGGTTTTTTCATGAGATATTTAATTGTTGCATGGTCAGTATGAACAAAGATTGGATAGCCTATTACATAATGGCAGAATTTATTCAGAGCATAAACTACTGCTAGTAATTCTTTTTTAGTCACTGTATAGTTTAACTCTGGTCCATGTAAGTTCTTACTAATATAGTAAATTGCATTTTCAAGGGTACTGGACTTTTGTCCTAGGATAGCACCTATTTCATAGTCAAAAGCATATGTATGTATGTGGAATGGTAAAGACCAGTCAGGGCCCCTAAATACTAGCGCAATTGTCAAAAGTGACTTGACCTGCAGGAAAGATTCATCACAGGCTTTTGTCCATGCAAAGTCGACCTCTTTTGTAAGCAAGGTATATAGAGGACTAGCTATTTGACTAAAATTTTGAATAAACTGCCTATAATAGCCAACATTTCCTAGGAAATATCTAACATATTTTTTCTTTGTAGTTGTAGGCAATGTGAGAATTACCTCTATTTTTGCAGGGTCTACCTGGATTCCAGCCTCTGAGATGAAATGTCCCAGCACTACTCCTTCCTGCATCATAAAGCATTTTTTACTGTTGAGAGACAAGTTGTGTTCTTGACATCTGGTCAGCACTTTCTCCAAGTTCTTCATATCTTCCTCAAAGGTGACACCAACTGTAGTGCATTTGTCCATGTATATTTCCATACAATCGTGTGATATGTCAGCAAAAATGTTGATGATAGCTCTCTGAAAAGAAGTTGGTGCATTACATAAGCCAAATGGTAATACAGAATAAGCATGTGTTCCCCAAGGACATGTGAATGTGGTCTTCTCTTGATCCTCTGGGACAATATTGATCTAGTTGTAACTGTTGTATCCATCCAGAAAGGAGAAGTACTTTTACCAGCCAAAGTGTCCAGAACTTGATCAATAAATGGCAGGGGAAAATGGTCTTTCTTTGTGGCATTGTTCAATTCCCTGTAGTCCACACATATTCTCCATTTACCTCCCTTCTTAGGTACTATGACCAAAGTTGATACCCACTTTCTATCATAGATTGGATATATGAAACCAGCATCTAGCAACTTTTGCAATTCAGTTTTGACTATTTCTCTCAATGTTGGGTTTATTCTTCTCTAAAGTTGGCGAAGTGGTAAACTACCTTCATTGATGTAGATCCTATGTGTGCACAGTTTGGGGTTCAGTCCTTCCATGTCTCGATAATCCCAAGTAAATGCTTTTTCATGCTTACACATGAGTTTGGTTAACAATGCCAATTGTGGTGGTGGCAGTTTGTTGTTAACATGGAGATTGTGGCCAAGGGAAAGTTCCATTGTGGTTGTTATCTCTATCATTGACACTTTAGGTATTGGGCTTGTAGCTACTTCACATGGCAGTAATTTATTGATTATTTCAAGGCTTGCTGGAAAGACATAGTCCTCATAGGTACATAACTGTAAAATAGATCTTTCAGAAACGTCTTTAGCTACTACATAATCATTGGTAAGAATACTTTGTATCACATCATCTTCTTCTTGAATTTTTAGAAAATATTGTCTATGTAGCATCATGAGCTGGGCAACAGAATTTACTACTTCTTCCTCATCTCCCAAGTCTGGCCAAATAGGATCTCTCAAATCTGGCTGAGGTTGGGCAAGAGGATATAATGCTAGTTTCTTTATTGCTTGGCCATTTGAAATTGTCATATTTCCTGATCTGCAACTAATTTTGGCATCAGTGGTGTTCAACCAAGGTCTCCCTAGGATGAATGGATATCCAACAAAGTTTACTTTGGGTGATAATATGAGAAAATAAGAAGGGTATTCCCATGAATCCACAGTGGCTACTATATCCTCAATGATACCATCTGGGGTGACAGTTGAAGTATCAACAAGTTGTAACACTGTTGAAGTAGTTCTCAAGCCCTCTATACTCAACCTATGCATTGTGTCTTTGGTCATTACATTTATGGTTTCTCCCAAATCAACTAAAGCATTTCTCATAGACTATCCATTGATTATCAAATCAACAACTAGGCTCCCAAGGTCAGAATACTTTGGTATAACTACCTTTCCCAACATGATATCGGCAAGTTACCCTATAACATAGACTGTTTGAGGGTCCTTTTTCTTTCTTCCATGATTTTTAAGGCATGCTTCCTTAATAGCTTTTCCATAAAGAGGATCATCTTTGATGGCTTGGAACAAAGGAATTTGGATGTGCATATTTTTCAGCTGCTCAAGGATATCAAATGGTGTTTCTTCTTGGATTATAGGTTTTTCCATGCTAAGCCTATGTGGAAAGGGAGGATTAACTGAGGTGTTAACATCAGTTTTTCTAGATGTATCAATTGGTTGGGTTGTATGCTGAAACATAGCTTCTAGAAGTGGTGTTGATGTTGCAGGAATGTTTGTGACTTTCGTAATAATAGGATGTTTGGGTGCATGTAGAGTGGTATCAGATCTCAAATGGATATCGGATATCTCTAGTGCATAGGCAGAGTATTGTTGAGTATCAGTAGTATACATTGGCTATTGTTGTTGCTTTTTATTAGGATTAGGTTGTAGCTGAGAAAGTAATTGAGTTGGCTTTGGATTAGGACTTGTGGCTGCAAGAGGTGGCATTATTGTAGATGGCTGCACGGGAGGTAGTAATTGTGGATAACCATAATTTTGGTTAGGCCACTATGGAGGCCCCCTCCATTGGTTATTTTTCTGCCAATTCCCTTGTGGTGGTTTCTACTAATTTTGAGGCTGGGGCCATTGGTTATTTTTTTGGTTAGGCCATTGGTTATTCCAGGCAGTTTGGGAGTACTGAGAAGGATTCTGATAGTTTTGGTTTTGCCATTGATTATTATACATATTGGAAAATTGTAAAGGATATTGAGGCATACCTTGTCTTGAAGCCCATGGTTGAAGTTGAGCAACAAAGAACACCTGCTCATTGTCTCCTTCTATCTTCATGTACTCCGTAGGCAAATGTTGATTCTCCAGGTTCGCCACCAGCTTGCATCCACAGTCTTTCTTTTGTTTACGGCAATGAGGACAATACTCAGCTAACTGAGATTCAGCATCAGCATGATTTTTCTTTGCATTCATGGTGTACAAATGTGTAGCAACATCATTAATGATATCTTGCTTGAAATCCGCCAGCAGGTTAGTAATTTCCAGCTTTGAAATGTCAAAACTGGTTCCTTTAGTGACTGTAGACCGAAATCTTTTTCCCTTCTTCACAGTTGACCATGAGTAGTTGAGACAAATTTTCTTGAGATCATCCCAGGTGGATTGGGAGATGTCTCCTCTAGCCATGAGGTCCATCACTTCTAGGCAGCTATCATTTACCCCTCTTAAGAAGACTAGTTTCTAGGAATCCTCCGCCAGCACATGTTGGGGATTCTTCTGCATGGTGTACAAAAACTGTGAAACATAGTCCTCCAAAGTTTCATCCTCATTTTGTGACATTATAAAATTGTCATCTCCTCTTGGGTCACCCCCCTTGCAATACTCTTTGTATTTCTGCAGAAACAAAGTTTGCATCTCATCCCAGGTAGTTGTTGCATTAGCCCCTAGGCCCATGAACCATCGTAAGGCGAACTTCTTTAGCATTGTTGGTAATTATTTAAGTTTGTGGGAATCAGTTTTATAGTCAAAGCTACGACAGAGAATGTCAAACTCGAATAAAAAGGTGTCAAGATCTTTGGTTACCAGGCCATAGAATTTTGGCAGTGCGGAAGTGGGTATGTTTTTGAGATTAGCATTATTTATAAGGCTTGGAAGAGGGAATGGAAAGGTAGGTTGTGCCATTATTGGAGGTATTTGGAAATGGAGTTGTTGATGGAAAGGAGTGTTAGCTACAAGATTGTTAACAACAGGGGCATTGGGGTTAGAATTATCAAGAAAGCTGGCCAATATTTCCACAAAAGGCCGCAATCCAACTGTATCAAAAGGTTCTACTCTAGAGGAAGATGTTGCAGGAAAATCAGAACCTGCGTCAACAAAAGGTGATTTAACCTCTTCAGCTTCTTCGTTCAAATTTGCACTCTCCTGGAAGAAATCTGTCATATTCATCCCATATTTTGCCTCTTCGATGCATGCAAGTGAATTCTTCATACTTGTGAAGTGAATTCAAGACAACAAACCACTATCTAAAAAAACTAGGAAATTATCTGGAAATGAAAATGACTCAAGAAGGTTCTTAGCTTGACACCATCCCCGACAGTGACGCCAAAAATGAACCGCCTCACAATAGGTGCTAGTAATCGTGTCGAGGCCTTTCCTAGGAATAATATATTTAAACTAAGGATCACTTTCCCCACTGTTAGGTGCATTTAAATTTTCAACCCAGGGACGTATAATTGAAATAGGACAGCATGATATGTGCACTAAGTCACTCAAAGAGTCATATTGCTTATGTTGCAGGAAGGTATAATGCATAAAAGAAATCTGCATTATTGCTGCAGGAAGGTAAACACACTTAACTACTAACTGAAAGGAATGTTGAAAACCATAAACTCAACTTAAACCTATTCTTTCAACCTAGAGCATCCACTATAACTATCCTTTCAGGTGTTGCAATAACATTCACAAAGTATAATGCTGCAGGAAGAAACAGTAAACTTCTATTTGAAATGTTGGAAATGCTAAATGAAAATCTACTCTACTCTAATATAATCTAATCCACCTCCCAAGTGGGTTCCCTTGGTTGGCTTCTGCTAACTACTTTACACAGAAGATAAACCAAGATCACTTCATTATATTTCAAAAATTGATTACATAGGAACAATACATAAAACTAGAAAATAACTTGTTGTGCAAGATGCAACAATGTATTCCAAAAACTTTTAACTTACAAACTAACAGTCAAATCCCTATAAATAGAGGATTGACACTTATTCAAAATAGAAAGATAATCTTATTAAAAATATGTCAGAGAAGAAAGAGGGGACGTAACAGCCCACGACATATGCAATGAAGTCTGGGCGATCGATTCAATAGGATAACGAGTGCAGAGGAAATATAGCAGAGCTATATTCCTATATTCTCTGAAATGGTGGCTCCTCCAATGTAGAAGTCATGTCATTCGGTGCCATGATGTCTTTCCTCATCGCAATTGGACTTCAACGTTCTCCTTTTAATGTTGTCGACCACTCTCAAGCTTCTCCTTCTTCTTGGCAGGTTAGTTATCATGCGCAAATATGTAGACAAGTAAACTTAATCAAATTAATCCAAATATTAGAACACACATTCTGATAGCTATATGAAATACTGCAATATATGTATAATATTGGAAAACATGACATAACTATCTACCCATAGGTTTTTTGGTTCCAACTATACTTTAACACAAGTTCAACTGGTTATAAGTCCACAAATGTCTTGGTAATACTTAAAAACAGAGTAAGATCAATATAAAATAAAGAAAATAAATTGTCTCATCATCCATTATGTCTTGAACTCCCTCGGGAACATTAGGGAACATGTCATCCCTTTGACCTCGATGTCTTTGTGTTCCTCCTTGATGGTTTCACCTGTACAAAGCTTTTTGTAAGCTTGATCAACTTCAAGATCTCCTATCTCGGCAATCTTGCAATGTATGTAGGAATTGACATCTTCAATTAATAAAACCCTAGGTGGAATTCTAGAGAATGCACCAGCGTCGTCAGGTTGTGAAGCAACCTCTGGATAGATTTTATACTTAGGTTCTTCACAAGTGGAGTTCTTGATTAGATTAACCTTTTTATCCTTAGCATACTTAATCTTGGTTGCACGAGAAGTGGTTGTCATTGTTTTCATGAATTTAGGGTTTTTTCATGAAATAAAATAGTGAGCTTGGTGATTCTTGTTACTTACTTCAACCTTCTATAGTTGTTGTCATTCAGAATTTGAATGCCATGAATCTGCTTGGAGTGCTCTGCAATCCAGTTTCTTTGTTCTCACTATGCTCTGCTCTGCTTCTTTTCTCTAAATTTCTGGTGACTAATGAGCTCTTCCATCGCCCTATTTATAGATGGTTCCCTAAGTGGCATAATTAATTCTCTACCCACTTGTCGGGTGTCGAGTATAGTGTTGCTCGGGTTACATGCCAACTTTGTTTTTGGTGAAAATGCGATGCTCGAGGCAAGTGTCAACTCATTCAACTTTTCACATGTTTACCAATGCTTCTCGATATCTGGTGAAGACAACCATTCTTTTTAATTGATTATCAACAAGTCTCGAGTTACATTGATTAACTGGGTTTTCACATTTACACCAACAATTCTCGATATTCTTTGACAACTTAGCTTTTGTATATTAACCGATGCTTTTTGGTATGCATTAGCTGACGAGATTGAATTCACATAATCATAATAAGTAATACCATAGTACATCTTTAATCATGTTAGTTTGGCATTTTTAACTATGTCTAATGGAACTGATGTAAAGTATAACTTAGCATAGTGCAGTTCCATACTTACTTGTTCATCTTAGGTAGGGGTGGTGATGTCACCAGATCCATTGGATAAGGTGTCACCATTTTTGTTAATTGGTCCAGTATCATCAGTGTTTGTAGCTTTCCTCCACATTTTGTTCTCATCTTCCTAATGTCTTCAATGGTGTTTCCATTGGAAAAGATGCTTGTCTTTATCACTTGGTCTCTGCATTCCTTTCTTAGATGACCAACCTTATGACAGTGTAAACATGTCATTCTAGGGTTAGTCTAGCTCCTAGAACTTTTCATCCATTTTCTCATGCAGTTTGCAAAAATGTGTCCAAATCTTCCACATTCTGTGCAGTTTGCCCATGTATTATAATCTCAAACATATGAGTTACTGACTCTTTTTGGTTGATAAGCATTTTCTTGATCTTTAGGCTTCCATGCTTGCTTTTTCTTCTTCCTACATTCAAGAGATGTGTGCCCATGCATTTTGCAAGTAGGACAGTATTTGTCCATGTATGTTTCCTTCTTTGGTTGTTTCACCTTAGATTTACATTCATATGCTTTATGTCCTTTTTTGTTACATTTATAACAATTTCCTATGAATGAAGGTGTGGATTTAGGAATACCTTTCATTTTGCTCCTACAAACATTTGATTTGTGGCCTGGTTTTCCACAGTGATTGCATGACTACTTTATTGGTCATGGATTTGTGTATACATTATTTGGATTAGCTTGGTATGGTGATTCTCCATTCTCAGTATACCCTAGTCCAATATTTTTTTTGACTCTTCTTTGTCCATCCAGACAATTATTCATCCTTTTGGTGCTTTCTTCAGCTCTCTTAATGATGTCATTGTGTTGTTTCTAAATTCTCACTTCATGCTTCAGTCTTTCATTTTCTTCTCTTAGCTCACCAATAGCTTCCAGCTTTCCATTCAGTTCTATGTTCATTAGGTTTTCCTCTTGACTCATAAGAATAATTTTATTAGTGATCTCATGATGATATTCAGTAATTCTTTGCATTTATGACACTTTCACTTGTAGCTTTTCAGTGATCTTCCTCCTTTCATCAATAGCTAGTGTTCTTTCTTGCTCAAGTTGTCTAGCGTTGTTCATTACATCAATCATCCTTACCATCTATATCTCTTGACTGATTTTTAGTGATTTTACTTGTCTAGTCAAATGTTGATTGATTTCATTCAGTCTTGTGATGCTTTCTTTAGATGTGTTTGATTCTTTGCTAGATGTAGATTGTGATGACTCAAATAGATCATGTATCTCCTCTTCATGATAGTCTGTTTCATTACAGTGAGATGCCATAATATTTCTTTCATCTAGTAGTTGTCTCATCTTGATTCTAGCTTCTTTATATTTCTCATATAAGATCTGTATCTCTAACTTCTGATTCTCAATACTCTTGTCTAGCTTGTACCTTTCCATTGTATGATCTTTTCTCTTAAGTTTTTTCAAATTTTCCAAAGGAGAGATTTAGCTCTGATACCAATTGTTGGAAATAATGGAATGGTGTGTACTAAGAGGGGAGGGGTGAATCAGTACCCTCAAAATTTTTATCACTTAACCTTTATCCTTTTAGTAATCAATTGTATTACCAACCATATACGCTATTTATCTTTGTGTAAGTTATATCAAATCATAAACTCAATAAGAATGTAATCATTCATAGAAACATTCATGAAATGTATAGACACGTGAAACAAGATTTGGTGACATAGAAAACCCCTGTTAGAAGGTAAAAACTACAGTCGGGATGAAACCCACAAAGCCTCACTATCTGCAGAATGGAAGGGATCGGTTAAGGCTTACAATTTTTATCACTTCTAATGATCTACCCTGTTAGGAGTATTATGTAGAGACTAGTTAAGGTCTACTCTGTTAAGAGCTTTAGCAACACTATTTAGTATGCACTCGGTTAAGAGATTTACAAAGGATATTTCAATCCACCTTTCTCAAGGATTTCTTCTATTTGCTACACTTGTTAGAATGTAGTCAAAAATATTCATTGATCTGAGTATATGTAATCTATAATTGTTGATTACATATCCAATAAAGATTACATGTATATTTATCACCTATTGTAATTGATCAATACCTATGTTCTGCTCAGTAGCCTTGAATTTGGTTCTTGAAAACCTATTTCATCTTTTGATTTTATTCTACATAAAACTCTTAGTCTGATCCATAGACGTGCTCCTCGGCTACAATCATAATCACACACATTTGTTCTGATAGATTACATATCTATTTATACAATTATTTTTGACCTAAATGAGTTTCACGTATTACAATGATAACTATATGATCAAAGGTTTACAACTTGACCTTGATCTCCTAGTTTGCATGTTTCTAATAAGTTAGATTGATTAAAACAATTACAATTACATTGCTTGTCCCTCAAGAAATGGATTTAAAGATAAATATAAAACACAAGTGTTTTATCTGACGTGGAAGTCAGATCCACATCTCTCAGAATTATAACTGTCTCTCAGTAGACTGGTGCTTGGGATGCTATGTAGTCTATCAGGTTCCTCTAGTATCTAATCTGTCAGGTTGCATTGTAATCTGCTTGTCGGGTTCCTTTGTTAGGTTTTCTTCGTTGAGTTTGCTCTATCAGGTTTTCTCTTTCGAGCTTTCTCTATCGGGTTTTCTCTATCGGGTTTGCTTTGTAACATTTTTGGGTTGCACTAAACCTAACATTCAGTGTGGTGTTACCAACAGTTTCAAAACTATTTTCTTTTGCATACTAATGGAAAAATATGTCTTCAACTTATCTGGAACCATTATATGATGAGCTAATAGAATTGTGGAAAGGAATTGAAGCAATTCAAACTTTAAGGGATGGTCATCTAATCAAATTTACTTTAAGAGATTCCTTATTCTTTACGATTCATGATCTTCCAGCAAATGGCACATTGTCTGGTCTCTCTATTCACAGATACCATGGTTGTTTGGTTTGAAACTTCAAGGATTTTGTGAGGCACTCAATAAGTTTGTGTAAGTGTATTTATTGTGGACATCATGCTTACCTTAAAATGGATCATCCATATCATCGACAAAAAACATGTTTCAATGGTGGAGAAGAGATTCGTGAAGTGTCATTGCTAAAAATAGGTGATTACATTGTTGAGAATGGACAAAAAAGAATGTCATTTATTGAAAATGATGGGATTGTTGGCGGTAGATATGATCCATGTAATGAAAGCAGTGTAAAACGGTTGTGCATATTGTATAAGTTTCTATACTTCAAGGATATATCCATTAGGCATACTATTGACTTTATGCATACTGAGAAAAATATAGCTTATGCTATTATATAAACTCTTTTTGGTGATTTTGATACTATTTCATATCATGAAGACTTTTGAGAAATAAAGATTCGTCCAAATATTTGGGTTGAAAAATATAGAAAACCTAGTGCTCCTTATGTTTGGACAAGAGAACAACGTGCACAATTCTTATAGTTGATGTCACAGACTTGATTTCATATTGGATATGTGATTAGCAACATCAAAAGCCAAATAACATTAATAGCTTAAGAGGCCTTAAGACCCATGACTATCATGTCATAATCGAGAATATTATACCTATTGTTGTAAGTATGTCAAGTTTTTCAAAGGGGCCAATAATGGGAATTATAAGGTTGGGCCTCATATTAAAGAGAATGAGTTTACATGTATTAGATCCTTTGAAATTTGATAGTTTGAGAGAGGAGATTGTTGAAGTCCTTTGTCTGTTAGAATGAGAGTTTCCAACAACAATCTTTAATATTTCTATGCATCTTTTGAAACATTTAGAATATGAACTTGAGAATTGTGGCCCAGTAAGAATGAGATGGATGTATCCTATAGAATGATATATGAAGGTTTTGAAAAAATTGTCCGTGCTAGGGCAAAACCAGAAGGTAGCATGTCTGAGGGATATTCAATGCAAGAGGCCATGGGGTTTTGCATAGAATATATGAAGGATTTTAAAAATTTCAATCAACGTGTATGGGATGATGATGAAGATGAGAGATTTGTAGGTGAAGTATTAGAAGGCAATGTATGTCACTTCAAGCTCTCATATCAAGAATGAATTGCAATACATACCTTTATTCTTCAAAACGCATCTTCTTTTGACAAGTGGCACAGGTAAATTTATTTACTCAATTATATTTACACATTTATATTTTTAATCTTACTATTTATACGTCATTATTTTGTGTAGAAAATATGAAGAAGAGAATCAAACTTGGCTAAAAAATTGATCTCAAAAGCGCAGGCGTCATGATTTGATTAGAGGTGATTCTTTTCCTAGATTTGAAGAATGGATTGGTAATGCAATCAGTGATGCAAAAGAAGAAGGTTAAGATATAACAATAGAGGAAAGTGAGCCTTCACAAGCTCCATATATATATGGGATATGCATTTTAGTGGAATGTGGGCCTATGGTAGTCATTTAAGAGTGGAAGAAAAGGACAAAGGAAAGACAAATTGTGATTGTGTTGTTAGTGCTGAATATGTTCATGAATTTGAGAAGAAAATTTATGTTGGATTCATACAAGAAATTATTCAAGTGGATTTTGGTGAAAATGGTCCTATATTATTAAAATGTAAGTGGATTCGACCATCTGTAGTACAAGTTCATGAGTATAGATTTATACGTGCAAATACACGACAATTTTTATCAGAGACAAATGAGCGATTTGTTTCTCCTCTTCAAATTAATCAGTCATTTATAATTGATGATGTAAGAAGCCCAGGTTGGTCATATGTCCTTCAAATAGAATCTCGTTCAAAAAAAAAATTCATGGACATTGTTGATGTAATGTCTAATGGACAATATTTTAATTTACAAGAAACATTTGAAGTAGTGAATGAAGACAATGAGAGACTATTTAAAGAAGAGATTTTGATTACCAATGAAGAAATTGTGAGAGAGAATGTATTATATGTCACAAATGAGGATGAGGAAGAAAATCAAGCAGATGAAGACATGAGTGATCATGATTTTGATCTTGCTGGAAATGCAGATGATTATTGATGAGCACCATTTTATGACCTTTTATTTAAGACTTTTATGTTGTTTTAAGACTATTTTATGTTTTAAGGATACGATCCTTCAAACTAATACTTGTTTCAAAGGTTTAATATTGAATAAATTTGGTATATGAATGTAATATTAATATGTTTTCATATATAAATTAGGATGCAATATCAATATGTTTTCATATAATATATACTTTTTGGATGTGTGTGTGTGTGCCATAATTTATTGAAGTTGACTTATAATAGCTTGTACAATTTAAGATTTTTTTGAGAAAACTTAGCCTGGACATACATTTCTTCGACTGTGGAAATTTGTGTACCAAATCTGTAGGTCATATGAGTTTTCCAGTCTTGTTCTCCATTAGCCTTGTCTTTTTTCACATGATTATTTGTAATATATGATTAGCTTATCTAAGTTACTCTAGGATTTAATCATTTATGGAAATTGATATAATTATTCTTTCTTTGTTTTATTTATGTTGAAGATATTGGATTTTGTGGCATGAAATTTTTGCGACCTGTTTTCCTATGAAAGAATTCTTCAATGGTGGATTTGAGTATATCAATTGGAGGACGGATGGAGCATGTGTTAACAATATATAAATCTGGAAGCATTCCTATCAGTTATTGAAGGTTTGGCAGTGGATTTTATATGGTTGGTTATTTAACAGTAGAGATGCTCCTCCATAAATTTTGAGGTATTTGTATCTAAATCTGCATATTTTAATCATCTTTATCTCGGGAAAATAAGAGAAAATCAATGTATTGCATTTCTGAAATTTCTGGGCAGAATCAAAGGGATTTTCCATATTTTTGTATGGACAGTGATACGTAGAAATTTATTTCTATCACTAAAAACTTTAGATCAGTGATCTGATTATAAATCTGAGTTTGCTCTAGAATTTCTTATATGCAAATAAAGTTTCAGAATTTTTTTGTGCTCTAGTTTTGGAAATGTTGTTATTTTTCTATTATCCCTATTTGGGGATATTACAAGCTATCAATAGATATGTTGATAGAAAGGAACAAGCTAGTCTTAGAGTACCAAAAAATGACACTAGATGGAATAATGAATTTTTATGGTAATTATCTCTATATCAAGTTGCTAATTTATACATTATTGTTTTTTTGGACATCAGGAAATGAAGAGAAAGAATTTAAGGTGCAAATTAGATGGTACTGATCATAATGCTAAAATTCCAGTTACAGATTATGAACGCATTCATGAAGAACGTGTGGCCAAGAATGCAAAATGTTTATCGCGTCTTGGTTTGACAAACAGGCAAGTTGTAAATCCACTAAGTAGTATATAATTTTTTTAATACTATTTAAAGAAACTTTATGTGCAAAATATTTATGTATATAAGACATGATATGATTTTTTTGGGGGGGGATTTTATAGGAAAGAAAAAGAGTGCAGAGAAAATGAAGAGAAAACAAAAGTAGCAAATAAAGATACAGTTCTGCCAATTTGTAAAAGCCAACGCTTTTGTGATCCAACAAATTTACTTGGTGAAAAAGGTAGTTGTGATGATGCACAGTCCAATATAGAACATGGTGATATGCAGCCTAATGAAAGTCATGAAGAGAGTCTTCTTGCATCTTATGTGCCTCAAAGTACACGTGTCGGTAGTGACTCAACAAAAGATGTGCCTACTTTTGTTAAAATAAATAAATTGAGTCAAGATTTATATAGATCTACAGAGAGACATGCAAAAGAAAGGATATTAGAAGGGAGGAAGCCATTCTTGGTTGAGGTATTAAGAGATGGTGAACCCACTGGGAAAAAAGTTACAAGGTGGGCCTCTGAGTTGGGCGTAAGATGTAGAGCCCATTTAGATATTTGCAAATCAAATTTTGCAGAGCAAGATCAATAACATGTGGAATATGTTATACAAAAAATAGAAAATGCCTTTGACACTAGTGGAAAAATCTCTAGAAAGTGTTACAAGAACAAGATGAGACTTCTAATGAATGATTTCATATAAAATTGCAGAAAAACAATCATGGAGGGAAAAGAGAGTTTAGACACCACTCTATCTCCCAAACAGTGGGAGGCATTAAAAGAAAGTATGTGTTCTGAAGAATATTTGACAAAGGGAAACAAAGCCAAGAGAGCAAGAGATAATGTGAGGCCTGAATATACATTTGGTTGAGGTAGGTTGCGGACCAAACTAAACAAATTTGGAGTAAGTGTATGGATTTTTGGTTCAATTTATATTGTGTTATTTATTTCAATTTTTTATTGAACTAACTGTGTTAAAATTGACATTGTATTTTAGGTGGAAAACAATAATAGAGAAGCAGGTGCAGAAGATATTGTCAACTATATGGCAGGACTATATCCTACTAATAAGATTAGTATGAAGTGGAAATCTAGTTCATCGACAGAGATTTCACAACCATCTGTGGAACGCCCAGTAAGAGCCTCTCCAAATCGTGTCAACTCAAATGAAGGGTACCAACATATAATGAGTTATTTACATACTCTCATTGAGAAAATTCCACAATTGACTATTAGGATTAGGTAATACTAAGAGGGGGGTGAATCAGTATTACTGCACTTAATTAAACTTTTCAACCAATTAAAAATAATCCATAAGCTTGCAGAAATGAAAAGAACATAATCAAATAACGTAGTACTCATAACATCATTATTTATTGTCGAGGAAACCCTGGCCAAGGGAAAACCCCCGTGGGAATGGTACCCACAAGCATGCACTAAAGTATAGTATCCTTGTTAGGAGACCTAGCCCTATTAGGAGCTGAATATTACATAGTAAATTTCCTTGTTAAAGGAATAAAAACCCTGTTAAAGGTATACAACACCCTGTTAGGGGCCAACTGAGCATACAACTCATACAATATATTTTTGTTACAAAATGTTCTCAGAGATGAATAAAAAATGAATCTCTAATGCTTAGATAGTTCCAGTTATAGCTCTTAAATGATCTCTATCATCCTTTTCTCTTCCATTCGCATATCACATCCAAAACTCTATTCACAAATCTCTCTTCTCTCAACAAAAAGATCTTACATATATATCTTTCTTCTTTACCAAGTCGGCTCTCAAATACAAATATTACATAGTCAAGTCTCACTACAAAATACATTTAATAAAGAAAATATAAAATTCATAGTCGGCACTCTTACATACTCAAAATATAGGTTATCAACAATCATAATCCAACTTCGATTGCCAGGAGTCCATGTCATACTCCCTGAATCATCACTTATGTCCAGCTGCTCTGTATCATTGTTATGTTGTTGTCTGTCTGTCTTAAAATCTCTCTAGCTTACTGTAAACATCACCAAAACAAAATTGATATTAGGTGGAGTTCACACATACCCCATACTATCTTATTCTAAGCTCGCTTGTCGTAACTCATTGATCTTGATCTTCGATACTAAAAATACCTCTATATTTTTGCTTTTGTACTTAGCCGATTTCAAAGTCACCAAGAATTAACTTTAAAGGAATCGATCAGTAAGCCAAATGTGTTGCCATAAATGACAACCAAAAATTGAATCACATCATATAAAATTTATCACTTTCCAACAATCTCTCCCTTTGTCATTGATGGAATCACTTAATTAAAAAAAATGACTAAGTGTTCCAATAAAAACTGTCTATCTTTCTTCTTTCTCTATTTTTTTTTTCTATTCTCCCTTATACATTATCTTCTCCTCTTATCCCTTATTCATTTTTCTCTTATCTCTTCTCCCCCTTTGATAACAATGACAAAGGTGCATAAAAAGTAATAAAACTAGTGCTTGCTTACCAATTTCAGAATATCTTGAAAGGAATCTTCCAAGATCTTCACTTCTGTACTCCATGACTTTAGTAATAGTTGACTAACATTAATTAGTCCATTTAATTAAAATTATGTTTTCTATGCTTCTTTCAACTCTATTGGCATAGAGTTAGCCAATGATTTTGCAGTTTTCTCCATGTCTGATAAGTGGGCTTCAATAATTGATAGCTTAGGAGTGATTAAACTCTTTAGCAAACCAAACCTTGTCAAAACTCTCCCTTTCAAAATATCCAATACATTTAGTTTAGCCAAAATTATTGTTACTTATTTTTCCAACTCCATTATAGATTGTAAAGAGGTCTCACAACTATCCATCATGTTGTTTAAGGTTTCCCTATCCTTGGCAATAATGTCTTCAACATTCTGAATATGTCTGATAGGATTTATGAAATAATTGAATAGTTTCCTACCATGTGAAACACAACTCTTTGCATTTTTTGTACTGGTTCTCAGAATGCCCAAGTCCCATGAGATAGACTGGAAAACTTCAAATAACTTCTTCTCTGAGTAGATCTTTTCTTCCTTTCCTTCTGCAATCTTTACTAAGTTCTCATAATGTCCATCAAATGCATCAAGTGCTAAATTCAGGTTCTCTACATCATCTTTGTTGTGGAAAATAATAGGAACTAGGAGAAATATGTTCACATTATCAATTTCTCTAGACATCACCTTGGTCTTCTTGTCACTTTTCTTGTCAGATCTCTCCTTTGCTTTAGTAAGTGCAGTAAAAGCTAATTTTACCAACTCATCCTCATCCATGCAATCAACATCCATATCAATAGATTTGTCTTTACTTGCCAACAATAAGGTAGAAGATGTGTCAACTTCATTCTTGACTTCAACATTTGCTCTTTCTTATTTCTTCTCCAATTCTTTCTGTCCTTCTTCCTTAGTCACTGTATTGTCATTATTTTCTTCAAATGCTTCCTTCTCATCATGTGAAGTGTCAAGAGTCACAGGCACACCAAAAACATAGAAATCGGGTTGCATATCAACTTCGCTCTTCTCAACACTTGCCTCAGCTGTCTTCGAACTCTCTCCCATTCCTAAGGGTGTAGGAAAAGTAGTTGTAGGAAGTGGTGTCTTATCAAGAATAGTGTTCATTAATATTTGGTCTAGAGCTTTCTGAGTCTCTCCAGTAACTTCATCATATTTTCTTGCCATAATCTTCACTAGTCTAGTCTTAGTTCTTAATAAAGGTTTTAGTTCTTTAAATATCCTGTCTCTTTCTTGTATAGAAACTACAGGCAACATATTATCAATTTCTTGATTTCTGATAGTTTCATCCTCAATCTGTGCTAGTTGTTTCCTAGTCTCCAATCTACCATATAACTCTTCAGGTATACTTTCCTCTATCTCCAATAGATTCTTCTTAAAAAATAGTAAATGATTAACTACAACATCCTCAATCCAAAGTTTATCAGTTTCCTCATACCTATCATAGTATTTTTTAAAAGAAACTAACTTCCCTTGCTCGATATCTCTCTTCTCAATCATCTTCAAGTCAGGTTTCCATATATGCTTGTCACTTTCAGGTTTCTTCTCTTCTGTCACAGTGTTTTGTTCTTCAGGTGGTGAAATTTGTTTGCAGGATCTAGTACTCACTCTAGGAATAATGTTTTCTGCCTCCAAGGTCTGCTATGGTGGAGGAGAGGTTACATCAATAACCGTAGGAGGTGGACTATCTAACATCACTACTTCAGGAGGTGTAAGAGCTGTAGTAGCAATACTTGCAAATCCAAAATATCACTCTGCTAACTTCTTCTTAACTTCCTTTAACTCTTCCTCAGTGAATCATGCCTTAATACCACATTCATGCACATTGTTGTCTACTTTTATTTTCCTCAAACCTCTGGTCTGTCCCTCTCTTACTTTAGCTAATTTTTCCTCATAGGTTCCCCATCTCTCCTCAGATGTATCTATCTCAAATGCTACGACATGTTCAATTTGCATAGTTAACACCTCAAAACTTACCTCATATACCATAGGATCACACCATTTCTTCCTTGGTATAACTACCTCAAAGCATACACAATCAGTTTCAACCATGAAATAGATTGTATCCTTGTACTTCTCAACTAAGTCTTCAGGTATCATGTATCTTCCTTTCATCTGCCTCTGAAGAATCTTAAGCATACCAAACAACTCACCATCAACCCATGTGTTGTTTTGTCTTATTAAATTGTCATAAATTTGTATAATAGTAGGTATCCCTTTTCTCCAACCACTAAGGTGCATGCCTGGAAATTTGTGCTCAATGTGTATGTACATATGCATCAATAGTGAACCAAATCTGAAGGCCTTCAATCTATCTTTCTTTATCAATTTCACATTCTCTAGAAATTGTTGTGCTAACACTTCGCATAGATTGTATTTAGTATTCTCTTTCACCATTCTATATGTCATCATGATAACTTCTGCAGATACTGAATTAGGTCTACTACTATAGTAGAATTTGTAACCAAGTATCATAGCAATCAATTTTACATCCTGTTGCACAATGTCGCTTACTGACATAGCTCGTCTGTCCCATTTTGAGTGTGTTAGTGTTTCAAATTATTTCTTAATACATTTCTCTGCTACAGGAATGTTTACAGTATTATCCAATCTAGTAATCTCATGAATCAATTCACTACAAATCTTCACAGGTTGCTCGCCTATCCAAATAAACTGATCATGTACTCTGCACAACAATATCTTAAACCATTCTTCTTCATAAAATTTATATAAGTCCAGAATTTTCATAATTCTCAATTGATTAACATGTTTGTATTCATCTCTCATAATGCCTTTGTCAGTCATATACTCCATTTTAGTAGAAATTTCATCAATACCTAGTATATCATACTGACAATGAATGTATGCCCTATTGTCTTCTACGTGTAAAACTTTGTGTGGTGTCTGAGAAAATGCTCCTTCAGGGTCTTCTTCACAAGACTTGAAATTATGTTTCTTGAATTTATATCTAGGTCAATCTACAACATCATAAATAGCAGGTGCATCCATAGCTAGATAATGTAAATACCTCTTACATGTTGAATTTTGAGTTTTCGCTTCAATCAATCATGGAAGGAAATTGTAAGATAGACTGAATCTCTCTGCTCTCTGATTTCCTTAGGTCATTTATTGTCAAATGGTAAGGAAATAGATAATCATATGGTTCTTTATACAATGTTAAGTCATTAAAAGTTTACTTTACCCAATGTTGTCCAGTCGGCTATGAGTCTTGCGATCACACAATAAGCATCGTTCAATGTTGCGCTCTTAAATATATACTCCATGATGTCGGCCACAATCATACCTAAGCTTTCTAGAGATCAATCCACAAAATTAGGGGCTATATATATTCTAATATCTTCATCCAATGCTCCCCCTAAGGCCATGATCAACCAACTAGGTCGATTCTACTTTGTTACCATTAGGAAAAGAACTAATAGCATCTATTGTCTCTCCCTAAACCAATGTCTCACTTGTCTCTTTGATCTTCCATATCTTACCACTGTTGTTATCCTCTGCTTTCTTGAAACAAGTGTCAAAATCATTCTTTAAATCTACAACACTCTTACCAATATCATTTCCATTCTTCTGTATATTCATAGCAGGTGGTACTCTTTTATTGATTTCTCCATTATACCTGCAAAAATTTTCTATATGACCTAGATTATTGCATTTTTAACATATAGGAGGTCTTCTTTCTTGATTTACTTGCAGCTTACAATACTTCACAATGTGTCCAAGATTATTACATTTATAGCATGTAGGTTTCACTGTAGGTTCTCTTCCATTATCTTGTCTATATCCAGATTGATTAGGTTTCCTGTATGTTGCTTTCTTGTGCCCATATCTATTACAATTAAAAAATAACCATAAAAGGTCTTAAGAGGGGTATTACCTCTGCAATCTCTTTTCATGTGTCCAAACTTGTTACAACCAAAGCATATACCATTGAAGGGTCTGATATGCTCTCTAGGTTCTTCAATAGTAGGTTTTTCAGCATTAATCTTTGCATCAGATTTTTCTTCTTGTTTCTTCAAACATTCAGCTTCATTGAATCCAACACCAGTCATATCACCTTTAGGTTTCTGTCTATCTCTTTTTTCATCGATCAAATCACTGCTAGTGTGAAGTTTCTCAATGTGTTTCTTTGCCTCAACAAGTTCACCTTTTATGATCTGATTGTATTTCTCCAATTCTAGATACTTGTTCTTGTAGTTGTCAGCCTCATTCTTCACTTGTTCTATCAAAGTATTTGCACTATTCAAAGCTTCTCCAATATTTTTCTTAGTATATTTTTGTAAACGAACCTCTTTAGTCATGGCTTCATTATCAAGCTTTAAGGTTTCATTTTCTTCTTCAAGTTGCTTCATCTGATCTGAACTGTCTTTGTCTAAATATTATTTTATCTAAACCACAAGATCTTGTCTCTGACTTCTGGAAATTTCAAGTTGGTCTCTAAGTTTATTTATAAATTTCTTAGCTCTTCGCATGTTGAATCTCAATTCTCCATTCTCTTCTTTTGCTTTATCAGGGTCTTCAAGTGCAGCATCAAAGTTTTCTTGCAAACTATCTAAATCCATTTTGATCTCGCTTAAGTTGTTAGAATTTATCTTCAAGGGCCAAAAGCTCTGATACCAATTGTTAGGATTAGGTAATACTAAGAGGGGGGTGAATCAATATTACTGCACTTAATTAAACTTTTCAACCAATTGCAAATAGTCCATAAGCTTGCAGAAATGAAAAGAACATAAGCAAATAACACAGTACTCATAACACCATTATTTGTTGTCAAGGAAACCCTGGCCAAGGGAAAACCCCAGTGGGGATGGTACCCACAAGCATGCACTAAAGTATAGGTGTCCATGTTAGGAGACATAGCCCTATTAGGAGCTAAATATTACATATTACATTTCCTTTTTAAAGGAATAACAACCCTGTTAAAGGTATACAACACCTTGTTAGGGGCCAACTGAGCATACATCTCTTACAATATAGTTCTGTTACAAAATGTTCTCAGTAATGAACAAAACAAGCATCTCTAATGCTTAGATAGTTACAGTTATAGTTCTTCAATGATCTTTGTCATCCTCTGCTCTGCCATTCGCATATCACATCCAAAACTCTATTCACAACTCTCTCTTCTCTCAACAAAAAGATCTTACCTATATATCTTTCTTCTTTACCAAGCCGGCTCTCAAATACAAATATTACATAGTCGGCTCTTAATACAAAATACATTTAATAAAGAAAATATCAAATGCATAGTCAGAGCTCTTACACAATCAAAATATAGGTTATCTAAAATCATAAACCAACTTCGATTGCCAGGAGTCCACGTCATACTCCCTGAATCATCACTTCTATCCAGCTGCTCTGTATCACTATTTTGTTTTTGTCTGTGTGTCTTCAAATATCTCTAACTCACTGTAAACATCACCAAGACAAAATCAATCTTAGGTGGTCACACATACCCCATGCTATCTTCTTCTAATCCCGCTTGTCGTAACTCATCGATCTCGATCTTCGATACTCAAAATACCTCTGTATTTTTGCTTCTGTACTTAGCTGATTTTAGAGTCACCAAAACTTAACTTTAAAGGAATCGATTAGTAAGCGAGATGTGTTTCCATAAATGACAACCAAAAAGTGAATCATTCATACAAAATTTATCACTTGCCAACATTGACTTCCTCAATTTAGCCTATAGTTTCTGCATGGAATGACCATAATTCCACAAATTCACATCAGGTAAGAGAATCTACTGATGAGTTAATTCTAGTTTGTACTAATGTATCTTTGCATTGTTGAAAGCATCATTTTGATCATCATCTTTCTAAATTTGTATATACAGAACACTATCCTTAAGCATTGATTCTCATACACATAGCATTTTTGTTTTTGTTTTTTATTAACTATAGTATATTAATTATGGAAATCATCGAGAGTTTACATCAATTTAAAAAATAATGCATCTTCCCTTTCATACACTATCCTTAATCATTGATTCTCATACACAACATTGTTTTTTTAGTAAATATAGTATATTAATTATGGAAATCATTGAGTTTACATCAATTTACAAAATAATACATCTTCCCTTTCATACGGAGGGATTTGAGTAGTCGTGCATCAACCAATGAATCAAAAAATAAACTATTTACAAAAATATATATTTCAGTTTGTTGCTATCTAGCCTCTATCTAGGAAACCAAGCTATCCATGGCAGCTGATGATCTTCCCATTTGAGTCTTAGATTGTCATGGAGGATGACATTATATGGATTTGATAAATAGGCCTCCCTGGGTAGTGGAGGGTGCATAGAGATAGGTGTCAGATATAGTGAGTCATTCCTAGGAGCCTATATGATGGGGGTTCTAGTTGAAGACTGGTCTTGAGGACCTCGGCCCGATCATATCGATTGACTACTATCTACCACTTGTTTATCAACCAATATTTTTGCACATGTGGTGTTCCCCTATGTAGTCCCAATTCCTATACCTTTATGTTTCTCTGTTAGCCACTTATGTTTCTTGTTTTGTTGCAACACCTTCCCTATGGTGACCTCATAGTCAAAGTCCCCTTCAGATTTGGTGGACATTTTTCATGTGACCTGCTCTCTGTCTAGAATATTCCTAACTTCTCTGATCACTTTTAGTGCTTGATGTTATTTTACCTGCATGATCATGGTAACCTGTGAGGCAACATTCAAAGATATGAGTCTTTGCAGAAACTTAGTAAGAACTCTACTCCTACTATTGAAAATATCATCATTCCTAAACTTCCATATATGTCATAGAATGTGACAGGTCCATAATATCTAAGTTGAGGAGAAGGATCTCTTCTCCTGTCATCCGAGATCTTCTTGATCTTATTTATGAAAAATTTTTGGGCATTTAGAGTCCTATGTTTGGATACGGGACTCTTCGACTTCAACCCAAAATCAAGGTTTTCTATCTATGGGAGATCAATTAACTTTTCAATGTTTGGACCAGAGGGATGAATCTAACTAGAGTCTTTATTGAAAGCTCTTCTGAGTGCTTATAAGGAAGTTTCAGTAGCATCTAAGGAAACTGGGATACTAACATCAAGGTTTGCAGAGCCTATAGGTAAGGGAGCGGAAGGGTGTGATTTACCATGGGAGGATTTAGGGTCAATATTTTTTCCCGCACTATTTTTTGGGGCAATTTTTTTCTATTCAACAATTGGCACTCGTCCCTCATGTGGCCTTCCCTTTTGCATAAGAAGCAGGAATTAAGACCTCCTAGGAAGGAGATTGGGAAATTATAGGTTTGGCCACCTAGGTTGAAGACAATCTCACCTGGGAGATCAATCCCTGGGTTGATCGTGATCAGAATTCTAGCATCTGTGTGGGGGAGCAGCACGTCAGTTTTGTTAACCCTAAGGACCGTGTTGAAGGGTTCAAGGGCCTGAGGAATAATGTTCCACAGGAATGGAGGTATACTACCCATGGTAATCTAGTGGGGGCTTGATAAGGCTACCACTTCGTTATGGGCATTATTCAGAGTCCAGGGCAGAGCCCTAAAGTTGTCATTGCCAATCTTCTAGAATTGTCTGGTAACAATTTCTTTCTGGGATTTTGGGTTCTTAAAAAAAAAAAAAAAGCAACCCTTTCTGAACCATGCAAAGAAAGGAAAAATGGTATCCAAATTATTTCCCCCAAATATTGTGAAGCCAATAATTTAGGAAGGATCTCGACGGGAGTTTATTAATGTCTTGGGCTGCCAAAAAAATTACAGAGTTCCTAAGGCTATCCTTTTCTTCCTCAATAGCAATGGAAATATGAGAATTAGGTTTGATAATACATACAATAGTGATAGATTTCTCACCTCAAGCATTGGTTCCTTCTCCTATTCTTGGTGCTCAGCTTCCATCGATAATGAACTTTGCCTCCTGTGGGATAATTGTTTCCTCACTGAGCGCTTGTTTGAAGGTTTTGCCACAGTCTTCTGAACTCGCACCCAGAGAATGAGTGCCCATTATTAGGTTTAGGTAATATAAAAGGGTTCAAAAACTTGGGGGTCTACATTGATTGTTTCCAGGCCAAGATGGCCACGTACGTCAGCAACCAGAGACCTCCAATTTGTCGAGCACTTTCTTCCTCTACATTTTTTATTTCATAGCATTTTTATTATTGCATTTTCACACCATTATTTTATGCTATTTCCTCTCTACAAAAATTTAATCAATTTTAACTACATGCAGAACAATTTTATCAAAGCAACACAAAAACAAAAACACCTATATGTCATCATGGCTGCCAATATTGACAGTGATCATGATGAACCAGTGGATAAGAATGTGCAGCCCAATCATAGTTGTGCTAAAGTTGAGGTAATATAATACTTGCATTGTGGAGAAAAAATATAGCTTTTGTATTTTTTACTTGAATTATATTAACTTTTCATGATTATTAAACTACATTCAGAGCAATCAATATATGATAGAAAATCGAAAAGGAAACAACAATGTTGGTAGTGATTATGTTGATTTTGAAGAGAATGTGCATGATATTTATAGTACAAGCAATGCTAAACTTGAGATGAGTGTTATAAAACTTTACTTTTCCTTAATTAGGATATGATTTTTAGTTGTTAATTTAAACTTTTTAAATACTTTCAGCAATACTATTTAATTTAATATGTTTAAATACTTTGAGTAATATTGTTTAATAAGCATGCCATGTGTGCACATGTGAGTAGGATAAGGAGTTCAATCAGTAAGTTTCTTGAGGGAATCCATTACTGTTGTCACAACACCCAACAAGATTCTTCATTAGGACCATCTCCATGGATCCAATCCACACCATACCCTATCAAAGTGCACTCAAGTTCACTCCTCCATGCTGCTCCACAACCAACAACCTTTGCCCCTCACCTGGGAGTCCCTTCCATGCCTCTCCACAGTCTATTAGAAACACATAGTGGACTATCCTCTCTGGCCCTGGATCATCTCCTATGATCCTCTTGGTAGACCTCCATGTCCACCCATTTGCAGCAAGTGAATGTGCACTTGCAACCATGAAACTTCAACAACAAGAATCAATTACCAAATCTCTTTCTCAGCCCACATCTTTTGATGATGTTTAAAGGACTTTAGTCTTGAACATAAGAAAGGGAAGTGCAATAGGAATGGACATTAATTTTGGTCTATTTTATTAGAAAATTATGATTGCATTATATTTTTTCCTTTCATTACCTATGTAATCTAATGTGTTGTTTTTCTATTTTGCAGAAATGTATTGATCATAAAATCAAAGAAGGGGATAAAGTTAATGTGTTAGATCCATATGATGGTGATGTTATCGGTATTGGGAAGATTCACTCCTTGTCTATTATAGATGGAGTCAAATTGAAAGGAAGTGGAGATGCAAATGTAAACATTTTAAAGGTGACAAGTAATGTACCCTTGCCTTATGAAGACAAAATAGATGGGGTTGTTCATCTGAAAGAGAAAGAGGGATATTTCACATGGTCGCCACTAAAGTATTTGGAAAAATGGCATAGTTGATCAACAATTTTATTATGTATTATTTGTTAGAAATTTTGGGTCACTTATTTATAATATTGCAGTATTTTGAATGTATTATTTAGAGATTTTAATCATCGAGGTGTATTTGAAAGAGTTGGAAACTCTTAGACAACTTTGACATTTTTTATTATATTTACGTATATACTCTTTAGACAACTTTGACATTATAATTTGATATATATTTGCATTAATTTTTCTTATTGGAGATTACCTTTATTTATCATCATGATGTTGAATCAATATTTTGATTCTAGATAGTTTAAGGATCAAGACAAATCCCTTATGGTGAAAAAGTTCTGATAGTTTTCGTTTTGGAGAGAAAGGCCTTCTGCAACTTGGCTGCTATGATGGATGCTGACGAATGCATTCCTCCTCAAGTAGCATTCTAGGCACGTGTGTTTTGATTCATCATTATGTGTGTCTCAGCTTTGATTTTTCATTCTTGTGTGTTGCTTCCTTTTTGTGTGGTTTTATGTTTTTTTGTGCTCTTTTATTTCATTTTTGATTTGGGGTTAACCTTTCCCTTGACTGGTTCATGTGTGTGATGGGAGAGCCGAGTAATAATGTTGATATCTTGCAGAGAGATGTGGAGATCATTATGGGTGATTTGGAGGATAGTGTCAATGAGAAGTGTAATGAGCCTGCAGAGGGTATTAATGCGGGTAAAATCAATGAAAAAATGTCATATAAACAAGTGGTGGCCAATAGTTCTTCGCTATTTTTGGTGAGTGCAGAATTCAATGGAGTCTTCAGCAGGAGATTGGTGGATCCAGAACATGTCAATATGGGACGGGCCGCAATCGATGGATGTAGATGAGGTATTGGAGGAGATGTCAAATCTGGTGGCGACGGAGGAGACATTGGTAGGTCTCCTTCCCTCGATCTAAAAACCCTCTCTCTCTCAGTCGCCTAACAAAGATATGGTAAGTGCCATTAAGGCCAAATAGAGTAGGTTGAAGAGTATTTCTATATTTTTTGTTTGTCTAGACAAAGAATCAATGTCATCCCATAAATCCTTTGATGTCTGGTTGGCTTTGGTTTTTCAAATTGAATAGTCTAGAGTCACTTTGCCGCATTTAAATGCTAGGGTGTTGGTTTCTTTAACACCTGAACTCGACTTTCTAGAATATATTTCTCTCGAATTTGATGGGTAACTTTTATGCTGGGATATTTCATTGTTAGTAAATTTAAATGCTTTTTTTTACTGTAGATGTAATGGCCACACAAAGAAGGATTATCCTGCCCTAAAACATGGGCAAAGAGAAAAATTTGATATAGTGAATAATTCTGAAAAAAAAAAATTACCAGCAACAATGAAAAGAAATCCTCTAATAGTAAAGGTGAAAATAAGGAATCTAACAATCAACATAGTAACAATAGTGATCGGGCTTCGAATGAAATAAGTGTTCATCCTTCTGAGAAACAATCTTCTGCTATGAATACTGATACCCATATAAATATTGGAGATAAAAATATGTTTGTCACTTTGTCTAATCCCTTGTTTGATGAGGATTTTGAAGTTGTTCCTGCTCAAAACTCTGTAGAGGGAGAGAACGCTTCTCCCCTAGATGCCCACCCATAGATTGAAAGGCCCTCTGTCATTGTAGGGGATAATGCAACCCCCACCAAAATGAATGCTCAACAACTAGCCATCATTATTATCAATAAAAAAGCTGATGAAATTAAAAAAGTGAATAGGGAAAAACAAACCCCAAATGTGGCATTAACTACCCCACCCAAATCACTCCAAATAGTGGCTTTCAATAAAGAGGAACAATTTACAGAAGTGGTTAGGAAGAAAAGAAATACAAGAGACATAAATTCTCTATCCAACAACAATAAATGTAAAAGCAGCCTTCCTGATTATTTTAACCATTTGTGCAAAATCACAAAACCATCCTCCAAAAAGTTGTTTATGTTGCACATCCATAGTTGGAATGTTCAAGGGTTAGAGATGCATGATAGGTAGTATACTGTAATCCTTAAACTAATACCTAAAAAAATTTCAGAACATTATGCCTCCTATCTTGGTAAGCTTATATCTCTTAATGAAATAAAAATAGTTATTGATTCCTTTGCCAATGGCAAAGCACCTGGTTTTGATGGACTTCTTGCTGAGCTCTAAAAAAGGAATAAATAATGGATATTGTGATGGGGGAATAAAAAATTTAGTTGTTTGGCTCAAAAATCTTTCACTCTTTATGGAAAGCATGGAGTCAGGTGAGAGAGTTAATTCTAGATAGAGGTGTTGTAGGTGGTCCTCCCTTCTATGTTTTTGGGGACCAATCTATTTGGTGGGGGTTGTGTTATAATGGTAAACCTCTTTCTCTAACCCATAATGGTAAACCTCTTTCTCTAACCCAAAGTTGTTCTGCAAAACTTTGGAATTTGAAAGGGACATCTTGATGGATGGGCACCTAGGGTGTTGGGAGTTCCTCAGTTCTAAATTTAATATCCCTGCTTCACAGAAAAAGGCATACACCCTAATTAGTAAGGCATTGAATGGAAAGTTGAAAGGAGATATTATAGATGTTGCCTCATTTCTTAAGAATAGTAAATGGCTAGATTTCAACTTGTTGACTGTAACCACTACTAAACATTTGTATCATATTATTAAGAAGGAATTCTCTATCATTTCATGTGTGTCCCAATGCTAGGGATCGGTTAACCTCTTTTCTAATTGGAAATTTTTCTTTGAATATTTTTGGAACGGAAAATCTGAACCAAAAAAAAGTTTGTTTTAGGTGGCTTCTTCTGATTAAAAAGCTTTTTGTAGGTCATGTCTTATCTTCTTTAGGTGTAACTCCTATTATTTGTAGTTTGTGTAATGCATTTGAAACTTTTGAACATCTTTTTTTTTAATGTCTCTATGCACGCAAGATTTGGGACATTTTTCTTGGATCCCTTTGTCTTTGGAATTGTAAACCTAGTATTACTTGGAGTGAAATTCTTGTTGGTTTTGCGGAGATATTTGACTCTAAAATGAATATTTTTTGGTTTACACTTACAAATGAAATTCTTTGTACTCTTTGGAAGGATGGGAATAGAGAGGTTTTTCAGATAGAGAAGAGGAATCCTACTGAGTTTAATTTTAAACTCACACACTTTCATATTATGTCATAGGTATCTATGGTACTCAGTATCCCAAAAAGTAAATTCATGATGCTAGTGCAGGAAGGCAGCCTGATGATTCATAAGGATGAGGTGCAGTCTTCTCAATATGTCATAGAGTACAAAAAATTTCTAGCCTCGAATGAAGTGGAAGTTCTTAAAAATCTCCTGAATAGATGCCATGTAGATCCCAAGGAACAAGTGAATGCTAATGCAATTCACAGTGTATAGGGTGAGCCTACAAAGTGGGAAGCAAGAGTAGTAGAGACACAAGATTATGACCAAGCTAATAATGCATGGGCCGCAAGGGACAATAACAACCAAGATACTGGTTGGGAGTAATTCACGGTTCTATTTACTTATCATTTTTTATGTAATTATGTAAAGAACTCATAGACTGAACAATATACTTTGATAAGTATAGGTTATAGATTTGGAAATTTTAACACTCCCCCAATTTTGTAACTGTATATGTTATGGGGGTTGTGTGTAGTTATTGATAACTGGTACTGGATCCTCCTACTTAATTGTATCTTTTGATAAACTATCTTAATAGAAAAAATATATATTAATTCTAGTCTTTCGTAGCTTGTTCATGTGTAATACTCTTATTTGATTTTATGATTTAGTTCAAGTCTAATATTATGTTTTTTTTTTGCATTTTAAAATTTATTAAATTATTCATTTTGTCACTACATTTACTACCAAATAACAGAAACAACCAAATAAACTACCAATTAGATGACCAAATAAACTACCAAATGACCAAATAAATGACCAAATGACCAAATAAACTATCAAATGACCAAATAAACTACCAAATGACCAAATAAACAAATAAATGACCAAATAAACTACCAAATGACCAAATAAACTATCAAATGACCAACTAAATGACTAAAATAGTTTAGTCATAAATTTGGTCACGAGATAAATGACCAAAAATAAACTACCATTGATCATGTGACCAAATTTGGTCATTTATCTATAATTTTTGGTAGTTTATTTGGTCATATATTGTTGTTTTTGTACTAGTGAAGATTTCGTGTAAAATGAAAATCCTATAAACTAATGGGTGATGTACCTAATGAATACCAATCTGACATGAAACAATAGATCACATAGGAATTACCTCCTAAAGACTTAAAAATTACTCACAACCCAATTAGATAAGACATGCAACAAAAATTCTTATGACAAGACTCGATACTTGATGCCTTCGAAAGGAAAATCAAAAAATTTCTCAAATTTTTAGCAATCAAATGTGAGACACAATCACAGACCTGCATGTAGACTATCCAAATCTTGCATCCAAATAGTAAAAAGAGTTTGATAAAATAAAGGAATTAATCACAATACTTCACCAAATACCCACAATCAACACTTTGACACAACAAAATTGAAAAGGAAACTTGTATTCTCTACTCAATAATAATGTAAATTCCTGCTACAAATCATTAAAAAAAAAAACTGCTTAATACAATGATGCTCAATTTTTGCAATGTGCAAAAAAGGTAAAAAGAATGAACCCCAAAAAATAAGCTCAATAGGCAAGATATAGACTCACAAACATGAAAGGGTCGGATGCATAAGAAAATCCATAAAAAATAGGGTGCAAACTCCAAGAAACACCAAGTGAACTACACAAGAAACTCCTCCAAGGCAAGTAGAACTAAAAATCAACTCAAAATACTCAAAACTCCTCCAAAAAGCATGCAAAAAGGGATCATCCTCCAACCACTATAAGAGAACTCTAAGTCAACACATCCTCTCAAACACTCTATATTTATCACTAAATATTTTATGCAAAAGATCTTATAGGTAACACCCTAATTATATTTAATATATTTAATATTTAGTAAATAATAAAATTTGCTTAAATTAAGCATGGAATGAAGGAGACTGTAATGGCCAAATGGCCTCAACCCTAAATTTTGGTGCCATGAAGGTTTCACCTACCAGGTCAACACAGGGAGACATTGGCTGCTCAACAATCATGCTAGACAAAACAACATGAATTCACAAAAAGAATTTCCTACTTGGCAGGATCCGGACAGTAGAAATAGGTTTCTCAATCCCTTTCCTTCCAACAGGTTTGGGAAGGGTTCTCAAAACCCTGTCAATTTTAAATTCAAGGACCTTGAGCACAAATTCTAGAGAGTCAAGTCGACTGCACAGAAGTTAGGAGTAAAGGAGGTAGACTCAAACCTAAGCTTTCCTACTATTTCATCTCTGCAAATAGAATCATATGGAATGGAGTGATAACATAGATTAATTTATATGAAAATAATTTGTGATGAAATGGACTGGATCATGGACGACATATGAAAAAAATAAAAACTAGATTTTCAATCATTTTAGCCCAGACTGCACCCTTAAAACTCTCACAAATGGGTTTTACATGGTGTTTTGTCCCACCAAGGAGATAAAATATTCTATCTTACATTTGGGCCCATATTTCATAGAGGGATATGGGGTTTATGTTAAAGATTGGGAACCAAATTTTTATCCCACTATGGAAACCCTTACAAATATCCTATTGTGGATTAGCCTTCGAAACCTCCCCCATGAATACTGGAACATTGTTACTCTAAAACTTATTGGGGATTCTCTGGGAAAACAATTGATTGGGGGGAAGCTCTAGATAATAAAGACTTATCTACCCATATAAAAAAATATGATTCTATGGAATGATATTAAACCACTTCCCGATCTCATTGAACTCATATCTGATTTAGGGATTTGGAAATAGCATATAGAAAAAATAAGAGAAGAAGAGGAAGTTGTTAATATCAGTGGCTTCAGCTTGAGTCTAAAAGGCAAGGGTAAATAGAAGGAGGGGAATTTTGTATGGGATTAATTGTTGCATGAAACCAACAAGGATAGAATACCCTTAGAGAGGGACAAATTTAGCACAATTGAAGAATACTAGAGTCACAGCTTCGCCTAACATAGAGTTGAACAAATGATCTATTAACCCTTTTGATTTTATGATGTTCAAAGAGGAAAACTGGGTGGTTGAACGGAAGGATAAATCTTGTTTGGGGGATACATATTCACCAACGGGACAAATGAATACAAAAATACAAATTTAGGATTCACATACACTAGCTCTAGAAAAGAATTAGGTAATGGAGAATTTAAAATCCACAAAGCCCCCAGAGATTGGGGTGGTTGGGATGGATAGTGGGGAGATTAGAAGTGCAACATATTACAAGAGTTGTGAATATTTGTGTCCGTTAATAGAGGATTCTCTAGAAGATTGTATGGGAAGGGATAATTTGGCCAAGGAAGGTCTTCAGTCAACACTGAAAGGAGATTTACAAAAGATAAATAAGAGAAATCCACATCCCTTTAAGGAGAACTCTGAGGAGGTGCAGGGGAGAATGGGTAAGTATGAACCTGCATTTTGGATAGACACTACTGGTACACTAGTTAAAGATATTCCTATCTCACCTATCAGAAACCTAGGAGATTCTTTCGAGGAAGAAAGAGATAGTGGAGGAAACAGTATGGAAAGAAATGTTAATGAGGAATGTGAGGATCAAAATGTAGATGATTTTTTGGGACTCTTGGATCAGCAGGGTATTGTAGAGGTAAGGAGGATAGAATAGTCTCATTCCTCAATGGATAAATCAAAAGTGGGGGAGAAGAAGAAAAGGGGAGCAAGCACCCTCAAAATGCGACTTGCCAAGGCTGGTTGTGCAACCGGCCAAAGAAATTTGAGACTGGGAAAAGGCCAAGCCTTTTCCTGGGAGAAATGAAGCTCCTTTCATAGAATATTGGGGGTTGCAATACCCCTGAAAACGGTTGCATGATCAAGTGTTGTCTTGATCAGGAAAAACCAGAGATAGTCTTTTTACAAGAAACTAAACTCAAGAATGAGGAGTGCGCTCGGTTTGCTCATAAATTTTCTAGGTGGAAATGTTCCTTCGAAGAGGTTATGGGTGCCTCAGGGGGATTGGGGATGCTATGGAATGATTCCATTATCTCTCTCACTATAATGCAAGAGGGCATATTTTGGATGTGGGCCAAGGCCTACTCAAAACAATTATTGTCTAGGATAAATATTATCAATATTTATGGGCCAAACAATCCTAGGCTCAAACAAATAATATGGGAAGAAATTTAAAATATCTTCCATGCTTACCATGAAGATTTTTTTTTATTGGGGGGATTTTAATTCTATCGTGAGACCGAAAGAAAAATGGGGTGGCGTTGGATGGACTGGACAAAGTCAAAGAGATTTTTTAGTTTCCTTATGGACGATGGTCTAGTGGAACTGAAACTTAGGGGTGGTGATTTTACATGGACTAATATGAGACTAGATTTTAATAACATTTCTGAAAAGCTTGACAGATTTCTAATTTATGGGGATTGGGCCTCAAAAAATTGGATATGTAATGCAGAGATCCTCACATTCACTGCATTAGACCACTTCCCTATATGTCTGAGGATACATGATAGCTCTTCTCCTAATAGATGTCCCTTTAGTTTTGAAGCAATGTGGCCTAAAGCTGAAGGCTTTTATGAATTGATGAAAGACTAGTGGATTCATGCTCATACAAGGGCTGTGAATAAAGGCTTTCTTATTTAGTAAAAAGTTACAATATATAAAGGAAAGGTTGAAAATATGGAATAGAGAATGCTATAAAAATATATTTTTTTGAAAATCACAGGGTGGAAGGGGGACTAAAAATCCTAAATAAAAAATTCATAACCTAAGGAATGACAAATGCAAAATTCACAGAGGAGCAAAGTCTAGTGAATGAATACTCTAAAATCTTAGCAAGGGAGGAAATATTCTGGAGACAAGAATCAAGGGAACTCTAGCTAAAGGATGGAGATCGTAATACTAAATTTTTTTACAATTCAACTAAAGTGAAAAGAGATGAAAACAAAATATTCCCTATCAAAGATCAAAACTGACAGTCATTAGAATCAAGAAAAATGAGGAAGTTGTCAGATATTTTTCTAAAACATTTTGTGAAAAAAGACAACAGCTTGATAACTCTAAGGAAATACTGAACACCATCCTGAACTGCATTAGTTAAGCACATAATACCTTCCTAATGGTGCCTACAACATTGGGAGAGATTAAAAGTGCTCTCTTTGGAATGGGAGGTGACAAATCGCCTGGCCCAGATGGATTTACTACATTTTTTTACTAGCACTTCTGGAAATTAGTGGGTGATGAAATATGGGAGGTGGTGGAAAAATCCCATTGTGGGGGGTTCATATTGAAAGACTTTAATAATACTCTTATATCCCTTATTCCTAAAAAGGAGGTAATCTCAAGATTTGATTACTTTCATCATGTTGCCTTATGCAACACAATCTATAAGATTATATCCAAAGTTATAGCCAATAGACTCAAACATGTTCTAGATAGTGTTATCTCAAATGAACAGGGTGGTTTTTACCCAGATAGATCTATTTTTGAAGGAATCATAATAGCCCATGAAGTTATTCATTTAGTTAGGATAACAAAGACATAAAGAATGATGGTAAAACTAGACATTAGGATAGCTTATGATGAAGTTGACAGGGATTTTCTTTTAAAATTTCTCGATATGTTTGGATTTTCCAAAGAAGGGACCTCTTGGATTGGAAGTTTCTTATCCAGTGTTAGACTCTCTATTCTAGTTAATGGAAGTCCATAGGGATTCTTTGAAACCTGCAAGGAAATTAGACAGGGCGATCCTATCTTGGAGCACCTTTTCTCTTTATTATCATGATGGAAGTGATCCCATCTTCAATTTTATGATGACACATTCTTAGCAGGGGAAGCCTCTATTAGGGAAGTGAAACTTATGAAATCTATAATTGACAAACACAGTTTGGCCTCAGGATAGCGAATCAACTGGCTAAAATTAGAGATCTATTTTTCAACACTTCCCCCCAATGCCAAAGGGATGTATGCAAGATTATGGGAGTGATAAAAGGCTCTTTACCTACAAAATATCTTGTTATTCCACTATTTTGGGGTGCCTGCAAATAGTACCTATGGGTTGATTTAATTTCCTCATGTTCAAAAAAAATGGCAGGATGGCATGGTAAATGGCTTTCATCAGCTGGCATAATTATTATGCTAAAAACTGTTATCTCTGCCATGCCAATTTTTCCCTTGATGTGCCTAAGAATCCCCTCTTTTGTCATCAATAAAATTGGATAATGCATGAGGAAATTCTTTTTGAATGGAGCCAATCAGGATGATAAAATTTCCTTACTGGAATGGGATAAGATCTGCAAACCCAAAGGGGTGGTGTTGGAATTAGAGATTGACAACTTATAAATATTGCTTTGGGTACCAAACTTGTTTGGTCCATCTACAATCATCCAGAAATAATGTGGGTTCAAATTCTTAAAGCTAGATATCTGGACTCATTTTAAAATAATAGGATCCTCACCACTATAAATCCTCCTCGAGGATTGACGATGTGGAATTTCATTATCTCATGTAGACATGTAATTACAGAGCACATATTGTGTAAAATAGGTAATGGCCAGCAAGAAATATTTTTGGAGGACTCTTGGAATGGATTCCCAATGTTAAAATACTTGGAGGAGTTGCATGATCTGAGGATGTATTTTGTTATAAATTGGGGAGGCAAGGTTTCAGATTATGTAGAATATAAGGAAGGTCTTTATGGATGGGAATGGGTGTGGAAAAACATAGATAATGAAGCTTTATCATATCAGCAGAAAACTACCATGATAGGTGTCTTTGAAGATAGAAACATAATTTTTAATAATGAGAGTGATCATTTAATATGGTGTGGATCAAGAAGTGTTGAGGTAACGAATGATATGAAAGGAGCATAATAGGAGGATCTTTCTGGATAAGAGTGAAACCTTGGATAAATATATATATAGAATAAATCACTCAATTGAGGAATTGATGACTATCTCTGCAAGAAACAAACCTTTAAACTTCCCCTTCACTAGAAATGATAGAAGGATTCAGAATGTATGGCCAAGCATTAAGATTCAACAACTTGGGAATGCTAAATCCAAGTCCAAAATCTCAATGGAAAAAAAATGTGTTAGATGGAAACAACCAAATTTTGGTTGGATTAAAGTAAACTTTGACAGTGCATCAAGAGGAAACCCAGGTGTGTTGGGGGCTAGGGAAATAGCAAGAGACTGGAATGGACATACTTTTTCTTTTTGCGCAGAAAGACTCTGTGAGGGAATTAACAATATGGCATAAGTAAAAGTTTCTCTATTAGGAGTAAAAATGAGTCTAAAAATGGGAGTTAAAAAGCTTCATTTGGAAGGTGACTCCTCAATTATTTTATTTGAAATTATTATAAAAAAAAGATCACGGCTTGGCACTTATAATCTCCAATTAACTTAATAATAGACCCGCTAAAACAATTTGAAGACTATAGATCTCCCATATCAATAGAGGTGGAAATATGGATGCTGACAAACTATCTAATTGGGTCGTGAATTTTGAAAAAGTAGGAAATTCTCAATTTGAAAATCTATGTTATTTGTCTATTGAGGATTTGGATTTTGGGTTACCACAACCACACCTATCATGATTGTAAACCATGGTAATCAAAGTGGATGATTACGCATTCTATAGAAATTAATACAAAGTTTTGAGATGATGGGAAATGTCAGGATTTTCTAAAGGAGGTCCCATCAGTTGTCAAAAAATAGGCTAGAGATCTAAAGTTGGATTTTGGCGGTGATTATTGGGGAAGCAAAATTGTGCGGCATGATATATGGGCTCTTTCATCAAGGCAAAATTCGAATGCTCATCCTATCATAATCACTGCAGGACACATTTTTTCTATTGCTAGACTCATAAGGAAGTTATCGGGAGTATTAAAACAAAATCTTTTAGCTGCCAGAAATATATGGTGACGCAAGGAAAGGACACTAGGATGAGATATGGTCTTTATATTTATGGCGAACCTCACAGCGTCAGCATTGATATACAATTTAGTTAATTGCCCATATGAGTTAGCAACTAACCACTGCAAAATCATTTTGTTTATTGGTTTCCTCTGTCTGCAGATTTCTAACAATATTGTTATATTATTACAATCTCCTTTGTGTGTGTCATCTACGTCTGTAGGAGTACCTGACACTATGGAGGCTACTTTTACTTTGAAGTCAGGAGTGCATAAGTAGCAGAAAGGATTTTTTGGGCCTGTCAAGGTGAATAAATTAAGGAAACTACTACGATGGTCCAGAGAGGAGATGGAGGAGGTTGTCTTTGAAATGCTAGGACCCAAATTCCTAATGGCTATTCATAGAAGCAGACTTAATGTAGACATCACTTCTATGATCCTTACCTGGGCTCTGGAATTAAATGTGGAAAATGATGAAATCTGGGAAGCAATGCATTCTTTGTTTGAGAATGATGTGCTTGGCAAGATGGAAACCTTCCTAGAATGGGACTGATTGGGTAGAGGTTTTGACTACTTGGAAGGCATTGCAGATGACATTGTGGCTTTGGAGGAAGGCTTGCTCCCATTTATTCGTTAGCCGTGGGGAGTAGATAAATGAGATTATAAAATTGAATGGTTGATTGGGTGGGAGAGTATAAAATTTGAAATTAGAAACTGCCCGACTCACAGAAATGCGGGTGGTGTAGCCCTGAGCTTGTGAATTCCTTGTCGAAGGCGCTCAGCTCGAGGTGTTAGAAGAATAAGAAGAAATTAACAAAGATTTTTGGCCAGGACAAGCTTTTTTGTGAGGGATGTGGGTTGTGAAAATTTTTATAGTTATTCTGCCCAATGCTTCGACGACATTTTTCTGATGAAGAATGTCGCGGGAAAGTCATTTATCACACACGGTTTGGAGACAGGCCTTTTGAGTAGGATTTTAATGCCGGAGAAATATATATTTTAAATGAATCTTTTTAATTACTAAATATTTATATTAGAGGAACATAGGTTGGTGCAGCAGATCATTTTTTATCAATTGGTGGATCATTTATCCCACCAAATATTGTTAAAAATATATCATAGATTAGAAGGTTAGAGTTAATATATATGTCTGAACGATATGAACATACTTGAAATGTAACTATTGTTGCTTTATATTTGAATAAAAAACTTCTATTACCGAGAAATTTTTTTAACTTTTAATATTAAATATATAAAATATAACCATGTTAATTTTATTTATATGCTCAATATTAAGTAAAATTTATTATTTACTAAATATTTAATATCTTAAATAAAACAAAACTTGATTTTTACAATTAATATTATATTATATTGTAATTTAAATTTAATAGATGATAAATTATCTATTAAATATAAATACAAATATAATATAATATATATTATTAAAATAATATGGTAATGAGTGTTATTAATAAAAACCCCTCCATAAATATAGAATGAAAAACATGCACTCTCCATTGAATTGTATTTCATAAAATTTGGAAATCCAGAACATAAGAATAGGGCCCTAACCCTAATCTATTTTATTTGGCATTTTACATCTTCTACAATTTTCCTCTGAGCAGTGCCGCTAGGGTTTGGCACTTGTGGAGAGCACTAAAGGCCTGCAATATTTCATGAAGGAGATGTTGGAAATATATTGTATGTAATGTGACTGAGAGGGGGGTGAATCATGAACCAATAATTCTTATTCTTCTTTAACCTTAATTAGATTGTCTAATTTGATTGCATGCATAGAAAATAAATAATCATTCATAACACATAACACAGTATTTGGTTACCCAGAAACCTTCCAAATAGAAAGTAAAACTATGTTGGGGATGGTACCCATAAGATTTAGTACTGCAGTATAAATTTAGCCTGTTAGCGCTTACATTGACCACTTCTGATGGCCTGCCCTGTTAGGAGCAATAAGGACTGTTAAGTCCACCTTGTTAAAGGATTTGATACAATACAATAATTAATGCAACTTTGAATTAAGATATTTACAATAGGACTGTTAGGTCCACCTGGTTAGAGGATTTTGTTGATCCACCTGTTAGAATGAACCAGTAGATGATCTGCTTAGGAAACTCTGATTTGTTGAATAAGATCCTTTGATTTATAACTAATCACCTGATTGTGATGAATGAGTCTCTACTATGCGTTATACTTCTGTAATCTTCTAATTAATATGCCATATCATATTCACATATATACTTCTGCTATATACTCTTCTCATACATATTTGGATAAAAAAAATGTCTTATATATATATATATCTTATCCAAAAACAAATAACTTCATAAGTCAACTTTCATTAGACATAATGATATAAAACAATATATGCAAAGTCGGCCCAATACTGTCACTCGAGTCCAGAAGTCTACTCAAATGATAAATTGGTACTCAGGCAATATGCTAATTACTCGAGTGATACTGGTCACTTAGGCAATACTGACCACTCGGGTGATGCTGGTCACCCGGGTCACACTAATCACTCAAGTGATACTGGATGACTCGGGTCACACTTATCACTTGGGCAATACTGGATGACTAAGTTTTTTGCCACTAATTGACAACATGTCTTGCTATAAGATCTACAATCTCCCCCTTTGGAATTAGTGACAAAAACACTTATCATTGTACTCTGAATCTGATAGGTCAATACTCCCCCTTACCATCTGCTCGAGTTTTGACACCTGCTCTGCTGCTCGGGTCAAACTGACTCTCTTTTTTTCTTTTTATTTTCAAAATTGTTTTTGTAATGTGTATCTTCTCTACTCAACTGTACATGTATTTCTTCAATGTATATACAATGACCTTTCCCCCTTGTTTTTGACAAAAATGCCAGACTATATCTACAACGTAATTCCAAATTAGGATAGGAAATCACAATGTACCTTCAAAATTTGAGACAGAGTGTTGTCCCAATTGTCCTATAGCACCTTCATAATGTGAAATTCAATTTGTAGCTCAGCTGACAACTCTATCATAAGTTCTGCAAATGAGAAATTATTGTCATGGATGAGTGTCTTGGCATGTGTGATGCATTTCTACATTGTATCCATGTGTGGTAGGAATTGGCTCTAGATGGCTGAAAGAGACTCTCTAGTCCTTGCTTCTTCTCTCAGCAACTTAGCATGTAGATCAGTCAGATATTTGACCTTCAAAAAGTGTGTTGAGCTTGTGCTCGGATGAAGTGCCAACTTCTTTGCACTTTCCTTTAGATCTGCATCAATTTTAACTAACTTGTTCTTTATCTCCATAGTAAAGTTAGAAGTATCACTCAACTTTACAAATAGTTCTACTACATTTTTCATGGTGGTTTCTAGAGTGCTAATAACATTGGTTAGTTGAACCTGGTCAATTACAATCTCCTTTGCAACATTCTCTAGAACCTTGGTTTCAAACTTTTTTTCTACTTTCTTGAGTAACTTCTCTTCACCATTTGAGTTTGTATTAAACTTATGGACTAAGTCAACAAGTTGGTCCATAATGGAGTCATTCTCGTTGAATTCAATCTGTAGTGTATCCTGGAATATTCCTTTTATATCTTCAAGTAATATGTTCCTCATTTTCTCTTCTTGGAGCTTCTTTTGGATTACTCTTTTCTTCCATAGTTCTCCAAGTATATCCATTTGTTCTACAGACAAGTTGGAAATATCCCAATTTGGAGTCGCAATGTCCTTTTCAAGATCAATCTCATCAGTATTCACTTCCTTCTCTTTACCTTTGATCTTGGGATTAGGTGAAGGAACAATTTTCTTACCTTTTCCATCCTCAACTTGTACCTCAGTATTCAATTTATTTAGGTCATTGACCTTTATTGTACCAACTATTGAAGCAAAATCAACTAAAGAATCAATACTTCTTGAAGAAACATTTACCTTGTCCATTTGTAACTCAGTTGTGCTCAAGTCCCAGTAATAGGTGGAGCTTGTTGCTCAGTTCCTATTAATTCTGATTTGGATTTAGTGACCTTATCCTTTCTTGGAAACAATATGTTCTAGATAGGTGATTGGGGCAAGGATGTCATTACTTCAAATGCAATCTGCTCGGCATTAGACTCTTCAATTGTCGATACCTCAGGTAATGTATCATCATTGGTTTATTCCAGAGGATTGATGCTTGGTGTTTCTATCTTATCATCTTCCTTGATTTCAAATATTGATCTCCACACTGTTGTGGCATGCTTCACTACATATTCTATCCTTTTGTTCAGTATCTGGAAGGTTCTGAATCTGGTAGTATGATTGTTTTCAAATTTGGTCAGTGCCTCTTTTATTTCTTTGTTTTTCATAGAAGGCATGACTTCCCTTAAGGTATGTTCCCTTATGTCTTTTTCAGTTCGTATTACATTCAACCAAGGAATAGATACTACCTTGAACAAATCTTTTGTCATATGGCTCTTCAACTCAGAAGGGTCATATTTCCATTTTTCCATTTTCTCCACAACTGCTTCCTCTATCTTCTTTTGTTCCTCCTTAGTCCTTGAAGCATAATTCAATGACTTAAGAGAACTCATAACACTGCCTCCTTTTAGATCTTCAATATTCTACTCAAGTGTAGGTGGTGGTTTCTTGAAGATAACTGTATCAACTTCTTCATCATCATCATCTTTACCCAATACAAGTATCCTTCTTGATCTCCTTGTTTTGCTTGTAGTGATGATAGGTGTAGTGGCCTTAGGTATTTTCTTGAGAGCTAGCCTCTTCTTCTTCTTAAGAGGTTCTACTTCTACCTCTTCCTCTTCCTCTTTAGATATGTCATCTTATATCTTAACTGTATCATTTTCACTCTCAGTGATAGAAGGAGAGTCTGAGTGATGACATGTAACTGATTGAATGTTTGAAGATGTTAATTTGATGATCATGCAAGGCATTAAATCAGTTAATGTATTGTATTGTCGTTGATGTCAACTTAATATAATCTCTATGGTCATGAATATACTGCCAAAGACTTCAAAGAACTCATGAACCAAGGCTATGCTAATTAGTAATGCATACAATTCAAGTATTCACTAAGTGACTGTATACACCGACGGAGTGCACCCGACGGTCAGATTAAAAGAAAAGAGTCATAGTGTTTCCCGATGATAAAATGAACAACATTACCGACGAGCAAAGTTACAGTGTTGACCAATGAGAAAAACATAGAGTAACCCAATGGAAAGAAATACAGTGTTGCATGATGGAGAAGACAAGGACAAAGATCCCAATGACAACTAAAGTCACACCGATGAAACAGTCAGTTATCATTGATGACTAACTGAAGTGTTGACCGACAGAATAGAGAGTTCAGAAAATGATAAAATGCTTAGTTGTCAAGAAGCTAAAGATAGAGTTAATGGATACTTATCATTGTTTTAATCATCCAGATAAAGCCGGATATAAGTAATTTATTTAAATTTGTTTTGTCTAGTTGGCAAGAAGAACTTTACAAGATCAGACTAGAGATTTGCTTTAAATCTATTGGTGAGAATTGTGGAACACACCAAGATAAAGAAAGCCAAGAAAAGAGGAAATCATGTCTATAAGAGACAAACCCAATTCATTACAAATTGTGTGTGTGGGGTGAACAAGAAAGAGAAAAGATGCTAAAGAAAATAAGGAGAAGAAAGTCTTCATTTCAGTCCTGATCAACAAGCTAAAGGAAGAGCTAGATTCTGCAGACACCAACGAACAGTGAGACAAGCATCACATAGTAGAACAAGTGTGGAGAAAAGGTATATATTTGATTATATTGATCAGTGAAGTAATGGACCTACAATAGATCTGAAAATCTGCAATTGAGTTGTATGTATGAACAAATCATTAGTGTTTCAGTTTAACCATTGAAGCATATAAGTCTCTTAACCGAGCAAGACTTAAAAGTCTTTTTCAATTGAGATACATCCCAAGGAGTATCAAAAATTTTGATAAAAAAAGTAGCATTGGATATGCCCGATACCTATTGACAGGCCAAGTGAGTGTTTGATCAACGATGGTAGCATTAGATGTCAGATACTAGTTGACAAACTATTTCTAAATCCTCTAACAAGGTCACACCTAACAGTGTGTTTGTAACCTTTAATAGGGTTGTCTCTTAATAGGGCTCACTTCAGAAGAGTGAAAATTTGGGGTACCAGTCCCAATGGTTTTTCCCTTAACAGGGTTTCCACATTAAAAATCCATGTGCTATGTGTGTATGATCATTTCTTTATTGTTTTGTATCTTACATAGTTGATTCTGGATTTATCGGTATACTCTGCATATTTACTATGTTTTGGTAAATAGATGACTGCTTATCGGTGAACATACAGAAGAAGGTTTAACAGAGAAATCTGACAAGTACTAAATTGATATAAGTAATTCAAGGCATTCATCTTGTAGGACAGAAGATAACTTGAGATATAATTAGTGGCTATAAGTTTAAAGGGTTGATTTAAGGATTAATTTTTGAGTCCACTTATTCACCCCCCNCCACTTATTCCCCCCCCCCCCCCCCTCTCAGTTATAACTTACAATTGGTATCAGAGCTTGTGTGCTTAGAAAGGAAGGTTTCAAGACCTAAGCTAAAGATCACAAGATGAATAGACGAGATGTGCCCAAGTTGAACAAAGATAATTTTGCTTCATGGCAGAGAAGAATAAGACTCCACTTATTAGGTATTGGTAATGATGTTACTCAATACTTAGATATTGAATATGTGTTTCCCAAAAGAGCACCAACAATTGAAAAAATGAGAGAGAAACATGAACACAATGGCATGATGATAGAACTTGCTTCCTCACTCTCCGATGTTGAATTTGAAGATGTCAAAAATTGCAAAACTGCAAAGCAGATGTGGGACTAATTGAAGCTTGTACATGGTGGTGACAAAAAAGTTTTGAGAGCCAAGGAAGAAAGCCTTAGACGAAAGTTTGATGATCTCAAAATGAAAGAAGGTGAAAACATCACTCAGTACAACACAAGAATCAAAGAGGTAGTCAATGCTATCTGAGGAGTTGGCAGTGTACTAGAAGAAGATACAATGGTAAGTAAAATTCTAAGAACCTTACTGCCTACTTATGCTATTAGAGTATCTGCCATTCAACAAATGAGAGCAGTAGAAAATAGAAATGTTACTCTAGATAGTTTGATTGGAAGACTGATTTCATTTGAGATGAATAACTTTGATAATAGTGTCTTACCAAATATAGGGTCTGCATTCAAATCTTATGTGAGAATAAGTAAATCAAGTAATAAAAACACTATGAGAAAAGATAGTGATAGTGAAAGTGAAGAAGATGACCTTGATGAAATTGAAGCACTTATGGCCAGAAGAATGCAAAGAAGCAAAGGTAAATACAAAGGTAAATTACCACTTGTTTGTTTTAATTGCAAAGAGATTGGACACTTTGCTGCAAGATGTACTAACAGAAGAAAAGATGACAAAAGTAATGACAGATCATTTGAAAATAATTCTAACAGAGGTGATTACAAAAGCTACCAAAAATCAGAAAGAAGAGATACCCGAGACTATAAGGACAAAGGAAAGAAGGCCAGTTACCTATAAAAATGCAAAGATGATGACGCTGACACCGAATCTGATGAAGACATCGAGATGGTGTTTGTAGCAGTGAAAGATAATTCAGATGATGATGAAGAAAGGTATGTAGAAACAACTCTCATATCTAAAGTTAGCAAAAATGATGTTTGGATCATAGATAGTGGTTGCACTCACCATATGACCGGTGATAAGCAAAAGTTTGAAACTTTTGAATACTATAAAGGCGGTTCAGTAAGAATGGATAATGACACACCTTGTCCAATTGAAGGTAGAGGAACCATAATGTTGAATAACCAGATAAAATTTGAAAATGCTTATTGGGTAAATGGATTGAATTATAATCTATTAAGTGTTTCTCAGTTGAATAATTCAGGTCACAAAGTAGCATTTGAAAATAAGAAGGCAAATATCTTCAATAAATCAGGAAATCTGATTGGTACTGGTGAGTAGACAAAAGGTAACTTATTCTATCTGAATGATACTGACACCACTTGTTTGATTGCTACAAACAAAGACATATGGTTGTGGCACAAAAGATTGTTTCATGTGAATTTTGACAACATGATAAAGATTAGCAAAATGAGAAATGTCAGAGGCTTACCGACGATGACCAAGCCCAACAACATCATGTGTAAGAATTGTCAAAAAGGTAAAATGACAAAGTCTAGTTTTAAAAGCAAAACCCATACATCTGATGCAATTCTAGAATTATTCCATACTAATTTATGTGGACCTATGAGGACAAGAGTTATTATGGAGATAGATATTTTATTCTCTTTGTTGATGATTACTCTAGAATGATGACAGTCATGTTTCTAAAAGACAAATCAGAAGCATTTTAATATGTTTAAATGGTACAAAGCAATGGTTGAAAAGCAAAGTGGTAAAGAGTTAAAATGCTTAAGGTCAGATAGAGGAGGGGAATTTATTTTAGATGAATTCACTAACTTTTGTAATGAGCATAGAATCAAAAGACAGGTCTCTGCACCAAGAACACCATAGCAGAATGGAATTGTTGAAAGAAGGAATAGATCCATTGTTGATTGTGCAAGGACACTGATGATATAGAAAGGAATCACCCAAATCTTCTGGAGGGAAGCTATCAATACTGTTGTTTACACATTGAACATAGTACAATTGAACAAAGACACCAAAAAGACACCTTATGAGCTATGGTATGGATACACACCCAATGTGAGTTATTTCAAAAAATTTGGCAGTCAATGTTATATCTTAAAAGATGATAAGAAATGGAAAAATTGACTCCAAGAGTGATGAAGGAATATTTTTAGGGTATTCTACCAAGAGAAAGGCTTATAAATGTCTAAACAAAGCCTCTAACAAAATTGTTGAAAGTGCAAGTGTAAAGATAGATGAATTTGCAGAGAAGAACGAAAAGGAAAGCACTAAAGAACCAGAGGACTACAATAGATTCACTTACAATGAGTAACTTAAAACTCTACCCGACCAACAATATAGAGCTCCCGAGCAACAGATCATTGCAACCGAGCATCAGGCTGTAAATATCGACGATCAGAATATTGCTCAAGATGATGCACAAATTGATGGAGAATAGAATGAAGAACAAAATGATGATTAGTTGATAGACAAAGAGTTGAACCTGTACTTGCAAGATATATCAGAAGGAACCATCCATAGAACCATATCATAGGAGACAAAAAGGCTGGTATGAGAACTATAAGTAAGTCTCTAACTACAAGATGTCTTATTTGAGATTACGAGCCCAAATCTGTCAGTGCTACACTAGATAATGATGAATGGATTAGTGAAATGAATGAAGAGATTGAATAGATAGAGAAAAACAAGACATGGAAACTTGTACCAAGACCAGATGACAAGAATGTCATCAGCACAAAATGGATATTCAGGAATAAGCTGAATGAGAATGGAGAATTCACAAGAAATAAAGCAAGACTAGTATTCAAGGGGTATGCACAAGAAGAAGGAATTGACTATGGAGAAACCTTTGCACCCGTTGCAAGGCTAGGAGTAAGAATATTACTTGCTTATGTTGCGTATAAAGGATTCAAGGTATATCAAATGGATGTTAAGTCTGCATTCCTAAATTGAATACTTGAAGAAGAGGTATACATTGAACAACCAGAAGGGTTTGTTGATCCAGATAAGAGGGACATGGTATGTAGACTTCACAAAGCCCTGTATCGATTGAAACAAGCACCCCGAGCCTGGTATGAAAGAATTCATTCCTATCTTATAAGCATTGGATTTGTAAGGACTGGTGAAAACAGTAATCTTTATTTGAAGAAAGATACTGATGCTAAAATTTTGATTGCTGAGATATTTGTTGATGACATCATATTTGGAGGCAATGATATGCTATGCAAATAATTTGAAAATGAAATGAGCAAAGAGTTTGAGATGTCTATGTTTGGAGAGATCAAGTTCTTTCTTGGTCTTCAGATCATGCAACAAGATGAAGGTATTTTCATTACACAATCTAAGTACATCAAAAAAGTACTGAAAATATTCAAGATGGAAGAATCTGAACCAGTTGGAACACCGATGGCAACTAGATGTAAACTGACAAAGGAGGACAAGTCATCAGAGGTAAATCATACTTTGTATAGATAAATGATTGGAAAACTCATGTATGTTGTACATACCAGACCAGATATTGCACATGCAGTAGGGATAGTTGCTAGATTTTTTGCTAACCCCAAAGAATCACATATGACTGTTGTGAAAAGAATTCTAAGATATCTGAAGAATACCAAGGAATATGGCTTATGGTATAAAAGAGAAGGTAAATTTGAACTTAAGGTTTTTACCGACGCTAATTGGGCTGGAAATCTTGATGACCGAAAGAGCACAACTAGAGGAGCATTCTTCATGGGTGACAAACTTGTCACATGGATCAGCAAGAAACAAGGATGCATTTGAATACTTGAGAAAGAGACTAGGGGTCAGACCCTTGTCTAATGGTCAGTAAGCTGACTAGAAGGCTGCATCAACCTACATATTATCATAATATCATTCATGTGGATACAAGCAGAGAGATGGAATTCAAAGATAAATCTATACACAACAAGGTATTCATCTACTTCGAGCAACATAGCTATTACCGATGGATTGGAAAATTCAAGGAATATATTATGGATAGAAAGGATCCACTTGACATAGCTGTCAAAAGCTTGTTTGAAAAGATAAGATGTTTGGAATTGCTATCAAAGGGAGGGAGATATCTCATTATCATACTGATAAAGGGAGAGAGTTTATCCATTATCATCTCAGTATATCCATCAAAGTATCCAAAAGAAGAAAAGTAATCAGAAAGGGAGAGAAAATACAAAGGGAGAGAAAACATCAAAAGACAAGAACAGTCAAAGGGAGAGAGTTTGACACAGAAGGATAACACATCACATTAGAGAAAGAAAGATTCTACATCTATCGAGTGAAGGGATTGAAGATAGAAAGAAAGCTGCAAGAATCAAATCAAAGCTATTTGAGCTTATTGACAGCTAGACATTTGTGATAGTTACATTAGGAAAGCTTGATGAAACTATATATTTCATATTGTATTAGCAATAGTATAGTATGATAATGTAGTGTGTTTCCATAAATGCCAAAGGGATAGATTGATGACATGTAACTGATTGAATGTTTGAACATGTTAAGTTGATGATCATGCAAGGCACTAAATCAGTTAATGTATTGTATTTTCATTGATGTCAACTTAATATAATCGGTATGGTCATGAAGATACTGCCAAAGACTTCAAAGAACTCATGAATCAAGGCTATGCTAATCAGTAATGCATACAAGTCAAGTATTCACTAAGTGATTGTATACATCAATGGAGTGCACCCGACAGTCAGAATAAAATAACAGAGTCACAGTGTTTCCCAACGAGGAAATGAACAGCATTACCGATGAGAAAAGTTACAGTGTTGACCGGCGAGCAAAACACAAAGTAACCTGATGGAAAGAAATACAGTGTTGCCCGACGGAGAAGACAAGGACAAAGATCCTGATGACAACTGAAGTCACACCGAGGGAAAAGTCAGTTATCACCAATGACTAACTGAAGTTGACCGATAGAATAAAGAGTTTAGAAAATGACAAAATTCTTAGTTGTCAAGAAGATAAAGATAGAGTTAACAGATACTTATCATTGTTTTAATCATCTAGATAAAGCTGAAGGTAAGTAATTGATTTAAAGTTATTTTGTCTAGTTGGCAAGAAGACCTTTACAAGATTAGACTGGAGATTTTCTTTAAATCTATTGGCGAGAATTGTGGAGCACGCCAAGATCAAGAAAGCCAAGAAAAGAGGAAATCATGTCTATAACAGACAAACCCAATTCATTACAAATTGTGTGTGTGGGGTGAACAAGAAAGAGGAAAGATGCTAAAGAAAATCTAAAGGAGAAGAAAGTCTTCATTTCAGTCCTAATCAACAAGCTAAAGGAAGAGCTAGATTCTGCAGACACCGAAAAACAGTGAGACAAGCATCATAGAGCAGAACAAGTGTGGAGCAAAGGTATATATTTGATTATATTGATCAGTGAAGTAATGGACCTACAATAGATCTGAAAATATGCAATTGAGTTGTATGTATGAACAGATCATTAGTATTTTAGTTTAACCATTGAATCATATAAGTCTCTTAACCGAGCAGGACTTAAAAGTCTTTTTCAATTGAGATACATCCCAAGGAGTATCAAAAAGTTTGATCACAAAAGTAGCATTGGATATTCCCGATACCTATTGACAGGCCAAGTGAGTGTTTGATCAAGGATGGTAGCATTAGATGCCAGATACTAGTTGAAAAAACTATTTCTAAATCCTCTAACAAGGTCACACCTAACAGTGTGTTTGTAACCTTTAACAGAGTTGGCTCTTAACAGGGCTCACTTCAGAAGAGTGAAAATTTGGGGTACCAGTCCCAGTGATTTTTCCCTTAATAGGGTTTCCACGTTAAAAATCCATGTGTTATGTGTGTGTGATTCATTTCTTTACTATTTTGTATCTTACATAGTTGATTCTAGATTTATCGGTATAGTCTACATATTTACTGTGTTCTGTTAAATAGATGACTGCTTATCGATGAACATACAAAAGAAGGTTTAACAGAGCAATTTGACAAGTAGTAAATTGATATAAGTAATTCAAGGCATTCATCTTGTAGGATAGGAGATAACTTAAGATACAATTAGTGGCTATAACTTTAAAGGGTTGATTTAAGGATTAATTTTTTAGGCCACTCATTCACCCCNCCCCCCCCCCCCCCCCCCCCCTCTCAGTTATCACTAACACTAAGGTCTTGCCATACTTCTTTCCAAACTATTCCATCCATTTCTTTCCTCTTTTCAAAATTTTAGGAATTTCTATCTCTATAGATATCCTGCTTTTTGCTTCTTCATAGGTACCAAAATAAGGTGGCTTGGGATTGACATGTTCATTCATAAGAGCCTCAATGGTATTCTTGGTTTCATCTATGTTAACCTCATATGCAATAGGTTTCACCCATGAAACCCTAGGCTTTACAGCTTGTATGTAAACCTTATCACAATCAACTAGGAAACAAATATTGTTCTTGTAATCTTCAACTAGTTGCTTAGGAATCATGTATCTACTCTGCATATTCTATCTGAAGTTCTCAAAATATCCATCCATGATATTCTCAAAATTATCTCCTAACTCAGCTATGAATTCATTTATCTGATAAATTATGGGTATATCCTTCTTACATACTATTGTGCCCTTGGAAGGAAAGAATTTCTGAATGTAGAAGAATATGCATACCAGGAGAGAACCGAACTTACATGGATTTGTCTTTGATGCCCAGATACTTTCCATTTTCTTGCTTAGTTGAATGAGTTGCAACTCGGCTAGGTCAAATACCATATTTTTCTTTACCACCTTGTATGCTAAGTCCATAGCTTCACATGGTACACTATTCGATCTGTTGGAACTATATATCTTGTGATCTATCACATGAATTCCAAATTTTAGTTCCATGTCAGTAACTCAATTTAGTCTCATGCCTCTATTGTCCCACTTGGCAATAGTTAACTAAGCTAGCTTATCTTTTGTTAGGTTTTTGGTAGCTTTAGCTTTGTCAAGCACGGGATACCCTGTTACTCAGTGTATCATTGTCCTTGTGATCTTTACAGGTTGTTCCAACCATAGTTGCATGTCATGAACGTGGCTAAGAACAAATCTAATCCATTTGATTTGGAAATTCTTTGGCATGTGCAGGATGTGGGTTAAACCTTTAAGCTCCAGATGCTTGTGCTCGGGCTTCAGATTCCCACCTATGCACAATTTCTCATATGCTTGATTCATCTCAATTATTCCAAGCTCCTATATGTTACAATGATAGAAGCTTTGAATGTTATTTACTAGTAATACCCTTGGAGGAATTAGGGAATGTGCTCCCAACGGATCTATTTCCTCTACAATTGTCGGATGAAACTTAAACACTGGAGGGTTACAGACAACATTTCTCACCAAAATCTCAAATCCTTTCTTAACTTTGCTGTTGGATGTGGATACCATATCGCTCAAAGAATTTGATCAAACTTCGCTTTCAAATGCAAAATCACTCTGAATCGCTAAGGGCTCTGAATTTCTATGCAAACTAAAATCTTTGTAAACAACAACCTTTTTGATTCGTCATTTATAATAATTTTTACCGTTTAAGTATTTTATTAAATACTTTGTACATAGTAGCTTGCATATCTTGGGTAGTTCTCCCAGGCTTACTCGGAAGCTCAACAAAAACTAACTTCCTGACTCAACTCGGTTAAGCTAGAGTAGCTCAGGTGTAACTAAGATCCTGACTCGGTTAGCACCACACTATGTCCTAATGCATCAATATGTGGATTTGGACTTGATAGCATATCTAGAACTGATGTATGATGGCTTGAATGCATAGTTCTAGTCATTTCCTTGCATCTCTATTCTGTGATGGTAGATCCAACCAACTCACTACCTTGGGTGCCATTTGACCCTTCGTTGTTTTAGTCTAAAATTTCAGAGGATTTCCTTACCCATTGCTTATTCATCTGAGTTCTGATTTCTGAGACCTCTGCTTTGCCTTTCTCAAAACCAGTATCCACTTTTTCTCTATTCATGCAATTCTTTCTTAGATGACCGAGTTGATTACACACATAGAATCTCTTAGTAGTATTTGTTCTTCGGAGGTGATTTTTTGTACAATTTACACCAATGTGTCCATACTCTCCACAATGACAACATCTATACCATGTATTGTAATCCCAACCAAAAATTGCTTCAGCTAGTTGTTTAGCAGGGTTCCATTTCTTGGTTCTGCACTCAGAGGATCTATCACCTTGTTTGTTACATTTGAAACATTTTCCTTCAAACTTAGGTTTTTCAGTGCATTCACTTTCTCTATGTCCATGCTTGTTCCAACTGTAACATTTGCAATTGAACTTTGATTTTCTATTGCTCAAAAATTTATTTGATGTGTGCCCTAACTTACCTCATGTTCTTTTGAGCTCCTTGCTTTGAGGATTCACCGTATTCAGTGTAACATAGTCCATTCTATCCATGATGTCTAATTTTTGTTGACTGATCTGTATTACCTTGTGAATTCATCATACTTTCATTGGTTTGCCTTTCAGTGTTGAGATAATTTTGCAGTCTTTCATTTTCTATTCTTAGGTTGACAACTTCTTGATTTTCATTATTGAGGTGATTTGCCAAATCTATTTGCTGGAGTGACAAATGATGGATTTCATTTTATTTTTCTTCTAATCTTATACTCAGCAATCTCTTATCATCTTGTGCCAAATTTTTGTCATCTTCTACTTGATTCTTTTGTTCTATGACTTCACACAATCTGACTGAATGAACTTCTTGTTCTCTTTTCAACTTTCTGAATTCCTCATGTAGATTGAGATTCTTTTCAATCAAGTCTTCAATGGCTACATCAGCTTCTTCAAAATTTTGTCTTTGCAAAAATATTCAATTCTTTCTTCTATGTAACTCTTGTCACTCATTTGTACTGCTAAATATTTTCTTCTTTTTAGGGAAAGAGAGAGCTACTCCTTGAGTTTCTTGATCTGATCCATGGCCATTTGTAGATCTATCTTTTCATTCTCAATGGCTTTCTACAGTCTATATACTTCCATTGCCTCTGATCTTTGCTCAAGCTGTTAAACTTCTGCAAAGTGAACCTTTTGCTCTGATACCAATTATTGGAAATATATTGCATGTAATGTGACTGAGAGGGGGGGTGAATCAGGAACCAATAATTCTTATTCTTATTTAATCTTAATTAGATTTTCTAATTTGATTGTGTGCATAGAAAAATAATTTCATTCATAACACATAACACAGTATTTGGCTACCAAGAAACTTTCCAAATAGAAAGTAAAATTAGGGTGGGGATGGTACCCACAAGATTTAGTACTGCAGTATAAATTTAGCCTGTTAGAGCTTACATTGACCACTTATGATGGCCTGCCCTATTAGGAGTAATAAGGACTATTAAGTCCACCTTGTTAAAGGATTTGATACAATACAATAAGTAATGCAACTATGTTAAGAGATTTACAAAATGACTGTTAGGTCCACCTGGTTAGAGGATTTTTTTGATCCACCTGTTAGAATGAACCAGTAGATGATCTTCTTAGGCAACTCTGATTTGTTGAATAAGATCCTTTGATTTATAACTAATCACCTGACTATGATGAATGAGTCTCTGTTGTGCTTTATACTTCTGCAATCTTCTAATTAATATGCCATATCATATTTGCATATATACTTTTGCTAAATACTCTTCTCATACATATTTGGATAAAAAAAATGTCTTATATATATCTTATCCAAAAACAAATAACTTCATAAGTCAGCTTTCATTAGACATAATGATATAAAACAATATATGCAAATTTGGCCCATTACTGTCACTCGGGTCCAGAAGTCTACTCAGGTGATAAACTGATACTCGGGCAATATGCTGATTACTCAGACGATACTGGTCACTTGGGCAATACTGACCACTCGGGCGATGTTGGTCACTCGGGTCACACTGATCACTCAGGCGATATTGGACGACTCGGGTCACACTGATCACTCAGTCGCATTGATCACTCAGGAAATACTGGATGACTAAGTGTTTTTCCACTAATTGACAACATGGCTTTCCATAAGGTCTACAAGACACTCATGAGTTTGCATTGTGAAGCTGGAGAATTTTTAGAGATTCAAAGAAAAATAACAAAGCTTCCCTATTTTCACACACAGGTATGCATAAAATACCGCAACCCAGAACTCCATTATGTGTATATATCCCTATGTTTCTTTCAAGGTTTTGAAAATGGATTTTTGATGATGTTGAGGTTCCATGACATTGACCGATAAATGGAATGTCTCTATTCTTTTTTTTAATATGGTATTCATTATCTTTGAATGATTGTGGCCCTAGCTCTGAAAAATGACTCCTTACTCTTTGTAGATGGTCATGGTTTGCATATGAAATTCTTTGTATATCCTCATTTATCAATAAGGCCACAACTCTAAATTTGAAACCCCTTTTACTGTGACGTATTTCTTATGAGGTTTTTGACATTTATCTTGCATTTCAAAATGCTTATGTGGATATGCAGAAAGTATGAAAAACAACCTTTCTCATGTCTTCACTTTTCAGTTGAGACCCATATTATTGGCCACAAAATTGCATTTATAAAACCCTTTTAAACATTAAAACATCTTAAAGATTGTGGATTTATATTTTGAAAAAAAATGCACCTGTCTTTATGGTCGCGGGCTGAATATTTGGGCTTTCTTACCTTTTAAACATAGGTTTCAGCTCCTTGCATTATCTAAAAAATTTGAACTTGGGAAGATATGAAAATGGTAACACAATCCCCAGATGAAGTTGTCACTCTATATTTGTCTTTCCTGTAAATAACAATGATCTCATCTTTATAACTTGATGGTGATTGGGGTTTTCTTGATTCGCCTCTTCTATAGACCTTGATATGCCATATATTCAGTTTCACGAATAATATCTTTGCACTTTCACTATACCTGTATTCTATGTTTGATATTATTCATGTAGCATATACAACTTTTGTTCTTAATTTTATGCATTGTAGCCCCATGAGTAGTATCTCTTGAGAAATTGTAGTTCAACCTTCTTACTTACCTTGAATTCCAAGAACTATTTCATTGACTATGCTAACTCTTTATCTAATAATTAAAGTGCTCCTTTTGAATGCTACAGTGGTTCTCTGCACTTAAAACAATTTTGATCATTATTTCTCCATATCTCCTTGTTGCTACTAGTATAATACATCCTTCTTATAACACCAATAATTCATGTTTTTTCTTGGCCATTATCTTATATTGATTGTCACCGAATCAATTGTATAGTGTTGCCACCTTCATGTACCTTGCATTGATCATTCTCCTAAGTTTGGACTTTATAACAGAATCACATATTGCTTGATATTATGAATTTCACACTGTATTATGTACTTGATGATGACTATCCTCTCTATATATGATTGGATCCGCACTAGTAACATTATAAAGCCATAAGCTAGGATAGTGACAATCCCACAATATTCACTGGTACATTTGAGGCCATTTTCCGACAACTACTCTGATGTTGTTTGTCATAATTGCGGCAGGAACGGCTACCAATATAATTACGTCAAACAATTCATCGCCAAAAACCCCCATCACAATTACAACACAACTTCTGATAACCCCCATGTCAAAATTCCCCATACACATGGGGTGGTTTCTGATGCCACACAATGTTGGAAATCATAATTTTTTTGGGGAAAAGAGCATTGAAACCATCGAAACAGTCATCGTAAACTGACGACACATGTCGTCAAAGTCTGACAAAATGTCCCGTCTGAGGTACAGCATACCATCACAAACCAACAGAGGTCTGATGGTATTTTCATCACCTTTTGATGGTGTCCTCATTGCCTTCCCACAGAGTTTTGACAGATATGTCTGGCGTAAGCCGATAGCAATTCCCGTCGGAGGATCAGCATGTCATCAAAAAATCTATCAGTTTGCGACAGATTTGTTGATGGCATACTCGACGTATATCGAAAAACATTTCAACAGTTTTTCATGTTCCAACAAAAGATGAGTAATTACGACGATATGCCACACCAAAGAAAACAAAGCTCAAGAGACCATCATAGTTGGTCTCTGTCTTTGGTCCATATTACTAACAAAATGTTTTAGCTTTCAACTCATCAAATGCGGGGATCTGAAAATAATAGAATATTTTCATGATAACATATATTATTTAAGTTGACATTACATGAATTTATCTACTTTGCGCACTTGTAGACTATAAGGACAATGATAATGAAGTATCTCCTCACATGGCCTGCATTACTCAGGCCACAGGCGGGGATGCTTATTTATCATCATCTTCGTAGTCGACAGGGTGGGAAATAGATAAATTTGTGTAGCTTCAAACTAAAATAATGTACGTTATACATGGAAATATTATCTATTAAACTCTTTTAGATCACCGCATTTGATGAGCTAACAAAAGGTAAAACGTTTCCTCAATCATATGGACCAAAGACGGAGACCAACTATTATGGTCTCTTGAGCTCTGCTATCTTTAGTCCTAGCTACTGGGTAAGGCCTGGAAGACTTATACATGCCAATCATTGATAATAATCATCACCTTGCCTTTATATACACTACACAATATCCAATATATTACTAAAGATGAAGAGAAGGCAGAAAATATGAATGGATAAAAGAAATGAAAGATACAATACTATTATCTTGTTGTTTACATTCTCATAATTGACCAAATAATTGATCACAGTCTTGCAAAAACCTTTTACACTTGTGCAGCTCATCAATACTGGAGGCCTGAAGGAATTTTATATAATCACTAGCACATTTTGTGCATGGATGAGAAAAAATATCCAAAGTTTCCAGATTCTGAGAAGAGGTATGAGTGGAGGCCAAATAAGGGATATTTGTGAAGGTTTCATAGACCTAGGTTAGATATTCTCTAGAGTTTTATAGATCTAGCAGATCTCCATAAATATCCCTTCTAGCATCCACTAAATGTACGTCTTCTCAGAATCTAAAAACTTTGATCATTGATTCTCATCAATGCACGAATGTGGTAGTGATTGTATTAAATTCCTTCAAACTTTCTTGCTTATGTGCATTATGTGATATGACAAATTGTCTCCAATAAATTGTCAAATTTGTAGTGTTGTAACAGCCCCTATAGCCAATCTTGGTCAATTTGAAAGTGGATAGTGATAGTGAACTATGTCCATATATTATTGTCCACCCACTATTCTTGTTCTAATAGAAGGAACAATACCTTTACACCTTGTAGTAACTTGCATCGGGTTAATAGGGACATGTTTGCTATTTTAGTGCTATAGGCATCCCAACTAAATGCTAAAGGTATTGTTCCTTATTTTAGAACAAGAATCAAATTGTGAAGACACCTTCAAAACAGAACTAAGGATTTTGGAGTAAGTTTGAATGTGAATTACCTTGATCTTATGTTGTACAAAAACACTAAAATCATTATGTCGTACAAAAAATATGCTACAATTTAGTTAATCTTGCAACATATTTCAGCTATGGGATTTACAAGGTGAACCTAAGCTTCAGTCAAACATGAATGAGTTACAATTTTCTTATATTTACAAGAAGAGAAATAAAACCCACCAAAAATTACAAACTATAGAAATTTCATTCATAATACCTGCAATTGCACCATGAAGATTGTATAAAGCTTCACAAATTGTGTATCATAGAAGTCCCCAAAATTGATTGTTGCAAACCAAATAGAGAATTACCAATTAGACATCGAAGGAGAACAAATAAAAAAAGAACCTTACTGCTATATTAATGTTGCTCATGATACAATCAACAAACGAGTAAAGAGAATATACTATATAAATGCAAGGATACATACCTCAGTTAAGCATTGCAAAGCCAAATGTTTGTAGGCGAGCACACAAAAAAGATTTAGCAAAGTATCAAGTTATAAACATCAAAGACAAATGAATGGTTATAAACCTTACAAACTAGTAGGACTCTTGACACACATCAAGAAAACCATCATATTTTTGGCAATTTAAAGCATTCAGCTTTCTTGTTTAGAGAAATATGTGATAATAAAAATTCAAAGATATTTAAATTAAAATAACATGAAATATTTGATCACAATAGGCTAAATATTTCTTTATAACTAGTACTTTCCATTAAACATGATTTCAAGTTTTTCTGTCAATAGTTCAAGGGCAGCAAAGCTAAGGGAAACGAGAAAAGACAACTATTTTATCTATTCAAACTCCATCAAATCGTAAGAGAAACATTAGACATGGATAAAAACTATGAAATATTATTGAAAGTTGATAAATGTTGAAACATAGTAAGGATATGAAAAACTCCATGTGAGAATGTAAGAAATAGTGGTAGCATTGTAGAATAACACTTAAAGGTCACTAAATTTATCAAGATTTTTACAAGGGCAATCATCAAATATTTATCTAAGTCTAAGATCAAATATTAGCTTTCTATGAAGTAGCTGAGATCAAAATTTACCAGTCAAGGATCTGTTGACGGGGTTTTGTTGACCGGGTCTACCAACAGTCATAAGTTGTCACCAGGTACCGAAGGTACTAGCCAACTCTGCCTGCAAAGGTTATTCGGGGAAGTTAGATTCCCCGGGCCTTCAAGCACCTAGGTGTTAGGTCATGACGGTGTGGGGCTCGGTTGGGAGAAGTGACTGTTCTCGAGGGGGATAGCTAGTTTCTTCAACTCGTTCTCTCCGGAGATTCAATGAGGTGAGGTTTCTCCTAGCATTCTACACTTAGAAAATAAAATGAAAAAAGATCCTGCAGGGTTAGAAGTACTTCATCTAACTATAGTCATCTTTAAATGTTCAAGACATCAATAATACTCTGATATACTACACTAAATACCGAAGAAATACACAACCATCAGCTAGTATTTTATCAGTAGCGAGGGAAAAGAGGTCGTTGATCTATTTGACATATCAAAGCAGAAGACATAAAGAACATGAAACATAAAATACCATTAACTCAGAAGCATGAATGCCAACAACATCATTGCAAAGAATTCTCCCTTCTTCATTAATGTCTCTTCCAGCAAGCACTGGTGCGTGATACAATGGTGGCTCCAAGGGAGCGTCTTACTATTGAAAATGGGACAATGGAGCATTGAGCTCTGCAACTAGAATGAAAAATCACCTTTCTATTACTGTGGACAGCAAAATCATCAATTTTGTCGACCCTTGGAAATGGGCCGGTCTGGCTATTTATACACATTCTCTTCTAACCCTAACCCTAACCCTATTTTACATCATATCTCAATAAAATACAATATCTGAGGGTCGGTACTACCTGCGCCACCCTACAAAAGACCTTGAGACAGAATAGGCCTGACATGCCAGAAGAATGAGACAAGAATATACGGTGAAAGAATCAGCCTCGAGAAGAGAGCCAGGAAGGAGAAGGAAGAAAGTAGGTCCCCGGGGATAGAGGCTACATGCCTCATAAATAGGAAGTGCGACACCCTATCTCCAATGCGCCAGATGTACCTCTGAAATGGCACCTCGAAAAGACCATCTTGTCAGAAAACCAACTGCTAATTCGACACCCCCTTGATGTAGCCAACCACCTTCTGACAGCTTTTATTAACCGCCCTTTAAAGTGACTGGTCAGCCTCGGGGACTGGGACACGAATCACTTTGAAAGAATACAAAATTTGAGATCTGAGACTCCGGGATCTGGGAACTTACATTCCCAAAAGAATAAAGAATACTAAATGTTTGGGTTTTCTCAGGCGCCCAGAGAAAACTTATGGTTGTTTGTTATCATTCAAAGCCTGGAGGAGGCGGGAGATGCCATCTTCGTCGATATCCTTCAAACCGGCCCTTCGGTACTTAGCCACCTCAATTTGTTCCCCCAAGTCTGGAACATTCTCCTTAAATTCATCGGCCATTTTTGCCGCGTCGTGGCCACTAAGCACCATACAAGTTAATCTCATCATTTGAGCACCATCTACTCCCTCCATGGATTGATATCGGGACTTCATCATTTCATCAAAATTCCCCAAAACTGAATCCTCTGGCGTGCACGTATCTGTACTGAGGGGGTCAGCCCCGGAAGTCTTTGTTACAAAAGACTTGTATAAATTGAAAGAATATTTTACTGCATTGACCTTCACCTGTAGAGTCCCCACCAGTTGCTTGGTTACCTCCAATGTGAGGTCAAGTCTGGAGTGTTGGGTCCTTGCGAAATCAAATGATTCATCCTCCAGAATTTCGGATTCAGAAACTATTTCCTCTCCCAGGTTGAGGAGTTCTTCAAGCTCTACCTTCCATGCTTGATAATTTTCAATATCACCCTCCCATAGGTCAATGAGAGTCTCTTCCTGGTGTAGAACATGTCGGGCCACATATAAGTCTGGGTGGGTGGATACCAAGAAACGCTGGGTGTTTCCTATTTGCAGAGCGACCCACTCGTCAACCGCCTGGGCCTTTTTCTTCATTGTTCGCAGGGAGTCTATGTCGCTCTGCAGTAGTGGATCTTCAAATGTGGAAGCCTCCGGAGGGGCGGTGTTGATAGGTCAGGCTAGCTCAATAATCAACCCCATAAGGTTTGCATTTTTTGCCTTTTCTATTTTGAGCCTTTGGGCCTCTTTTTCATAACGGGCCTCCACTACCCTAGCTACCTCCTTCAGCAAGTCCACCTCGCCCTATTTTCCCCTCTTAGCCAGCAATACCTCTGCAACGTTGTAATCTCTGGGCTCTATGGTTGCTTCATCGACGTCTGGGGGAGGTGTCACCACAACGGCAACTGTTTCTCTGCCCGGTCTGGTTCGAAGAGTATGAATCATCTGGGATTTCTTGGCCTTTGGTGGGGCCTAGACCTAAGCCATCATTTTGGCTAGGGAGAGAGGAGTTCCAGGAGTGGACAGAGCCTTTCTTTTCTTTCTCTCTACTAACCACTGAGGCGTCAGGGTGGATTATTTTCCAAAGTTTGTTCTCTTGGTTCTTCTCTGGTGCCCTGTGACTGCTCTTCCTCAGTGGTGTGGGCCTCATTCATCCCTTTGCCTGTGTCTTCTCCTTTATCGGTAATATCCTCCCCAGAAACTTCCATCTCCTCAGCCTTGTCCTCTGTATCTATTGCTTTGTCTAGACTTTTGTTGTCTTCTTCGGGGATTTCCTCTTCGTGTTGCTCTTCTTGTTGCTTGGCATCCACCGCCGGGGATTCCTTTTCTGTCGGCACATCCTTCGACAATAGTGGAGGTACTGGACCAAGATTTAGAGTCTGGGCCACGGTAATTAATTTCCCAAAGGTCACTCCCGGGAGTGGCACTTGGAATGTGGCAGCTGGGGTTACGATTATTCCTGTAGGTTCGGTTCCCCCAACAGATGTCGTTTGTTCATTCTGCCTTTGTTGATCTACCCCCAGATTTTGTATCTCTGGAGCCTCAGAGACGATCTCTGGCTCCACTTCCCTTTCCTCTTCTATTTTTCCTTCCTATCCTATGCAGGCTCTTGTTCCACAGCTGGCACTTCTGCCTCTGTTTGTCTGGTGTCCCCCTGCAGGTTCCCAAACTCGTCGGTTGCAAAGACGTCATCAAATTCCTCCTGCAAGGGAGGACTGGCTGGGACTTCGGCAGGCACTATTTCTCTTTTCGGCTCCGGGGAACTAGAAGAGAGGATCTATACTTGTGGGGTCTGGGGTGTACCCAACCCTGGCTTTGCCTTAGGCTCTTGGTTAAGCCTCTTCTTTCTTCAGGTAACTAAGGGTGGCCTTGCATCCCTTATCGCTGCTTTTTCTATTGGATCCACCCCCGTCGCCTTTACCATTAAGGCCGCTAATGATGGGGAGGAAGGGGGGCGAATTGGCCCGGCCATGAGTATTGGAGTGGCCAGCCGTGTGATTAACTTCTCCCTCATTTGTTGGGAGGCTACCACTGACTACTTTATTTGTTCTTTTATGGGGACTTCTTGCATAGGAGGGGTTGTATCTATTCTTTTTCCTTTATCCATTCCCTGCGAAGAAGTCCCGGCCCCCAAAGCTAATTTTGGTACTGGATGGGCCGCTCGACGGGCACTTCCGGTGCACACTTTCTTGAAGTATGCGTGACTTTGCTCGACCACCTCTCGGGTGAAGTCCTCAATTGTTGGCCCTTCTTGGGCATCCCAATTTACCGATGGGAGGGCCATTGTATCAATCCCCTTTTCTTTGTACTGGGGATTGATCGTAGGGTCAGCATCTAAGAAATCCTCCGGGAACCTCTGGAGCTTCAACCTTTCCATCATTCCTGTCATCATCCTGACGTAGTGCCAGCTCCGCACCTCCACATCATCTTGAAAATCTTCCCAGAAATCATCCATATGGTAGTGGTGGGGCTCTAAAGCCTGAGGAAGTGCCGTTGCAATCTTGTCGTGCGGATCAAAAAAAATTTGCATTAAGTAGAACTCCTCGAGGTTGTAGCTTTTAAGTTCGTTATCCGCCTCTTTTGCGGTGGTGAGACTGCATGAATAGTTCCCACAAGTGATTGGGAACGGAATATTGGTTACCTTCTTTAAGGCAAAGAAGGCATGTAACTCCATCATCTGCCTACAGTATTCCAAGAGCATAATCTTGTCCCCACAGTGTTTGGGTAACAAGTAGGGTTTTCCAGAGAAGTCGGTGACCCTAATGTAAGTGTGTTGTTGGAATTGGATGTAATAATGTCCATAGCTCTGTACCAAATTCATCGCCTTTGTGGATAGGCAGTATCCTACATCCCGAGTGGGTGTGAGCAGGAGATAGTAAACGAACACATCATTTACTCAGCAAAAACTTGGGAAGCTGGCCTCCCATTGAACCTACGGGAAATGGTCCCATGATGCCTTTTGTCCTGGGGCAATCCTAAGCACGCCATCTGTAAGTAGCCCATGGGCATGGGGCCTCTGCTATGCCAGGGCCCAGAAAACATAAGAAGTCATGTAAAATTTATTTTTCCTGGCCAGTTGGAGGAGCTGGGAGTCGATTAGGTTCGAAATTATAGCTGCCCAGTTGAAGTATCCTCCTTTGGTGGAGATGCCGAGGAGGAAGTAATACATCCATTTAGTGAATTCCCAGGTAGAGGGCTGCCCAAAGACCTGGGACAACGCTATCATTCCCATCTGAATGCTCTCTTTGAACTCGGACCTGGGAATTTCTATCTTCATCCTCTTAGGGTCCCTCTTCAAAACCTTGAGCCAGTGAACGTTCATGTATATCCGAGCGGCCTCCTCCAACTACGTGAATTGGGCCAAGGCATCTGACCTTCTAACCACAGAAGGCTTGTCAAATTGAGGGATCCCCAGACCTGCCTGGAATGTGTCAGGGTCGAGGGATACCAGAGGAGTAAAGTACCTGGTGGGTTCTGCGGCTGTGAGCATAACAGCCTAAACGGAAGAGTTGTAATTGGCGGCCATTGTCAGAATAAGCTCTAGAGATTATACAGAGCATGGGAAACAAGCCACCTTAATAATCTCAGAGTCCCCGACATTGATGGCTAGCTGATCTCTAGCCTGTCGCTGGATGTACATCATTTTCACTAAGGCCTACATTTTTGGCCATGTCCTGACGCTGGTGTCGGTAATGAGTTTAACCTTGGACTCGATCTTTGAGCCCATGATAACACTGTCCTACACAAACTTCATGGTTAGGGGAAACTTCTCTAGGGCCCTTTCTATTTTGGATTTAACAGCCGCTCTAGTAGCCGTCGTGGAAGGTAGCTCTGGACTTCCGGGTGGTGAGGATGTAGATGCTTTAGACATGTTTGGAAGCGTACTCTGGAAACCTGCAAGGCAAAGTGACCATTAGAATGTATTAACAAATAAATACTCCAAGGTCCGGAGATCTTACCACCGTGATGCCTGCTTTTCCTGAAAAGTTAGTTTCATTCAAAAAAAACCCAAAAAGCACACGCATTACATGAACTTAAGATTTTGACTGAACATCTGGGTCTAGGAATTTTATCACATTTGGTAAGGACACAGGATGGATGATGGTAGGAGACCCAGAGCCCAAAGAAGTAACCATTGGTGAGGATGTGCAAAAAGGCAAACCGTCAGGCCCACGTGGGTGCCACATGGGTAGGTAATAAATAGGAGTTATGGCGATGACGACGGAGCCAACTGTCCGAACACACAAAAAATGAAGGCCACTTGGACAGATTTAAATGCGTGCATGGGACATAAATGAGGGCCTAGCTGGTTTTACAGAGGAGAGAGAAAACTGCCTATTTGAAACTGATCGAGAGCCGAGTTTCAAACAGGTGGTATTCTGCTCTGAAACGAACTTACGGGCAGAAAACTAGTGACACAGGAAACTCAACCATCTTGCTAAGCTGTTCGGAAGGATATACATAAGATATACATAGGGCCCAAGGGATATATACATAAGGAACGAAAGGATATATAATAAATATACATGAAGATCTACACATATACACCGCAGAATGACATCCGTGGGAAACTAGGAAAAGCATGAAATATATACATCTTTCTACATTATTTACAAGCCAACCACACCTACATAGAGGGCGGACAACCCTCTGGTAGAGTCAACCCACCAACTAGTGGCAAAACCAGAAAGAGACAACGAACAAGACCGAAAAAAGCAAAGACAATAAAAAACGGAGAGGGAACACACTAGGTAGACGGAAAATCAATGGGAAAATGGATACTAACCTGAGAATGCTAAAAGGAGAAGGAAAGAAGTCACCACAAAAGCTCTGCAACAGCTACAGCTACCAAACAATCACAACCCGCCACTACGAAGCACTCACAATCGCTTGAAAAGGATGGAAGTATTTAGCACTGATTATCGTTAACTCTCTGTAAATTATTCTAATATTGCTTTGAGTGTGTGAGTGTTTTAATCACGATAAATGTGAAAATGATAGATAACTTCTATTTATACCCGTGGTAAAAAAGGCAATCCACCTCCTTCCGAAAATCTCCGGATAGACAAACCTCTGGACCCTGGGCCTAGGGATTCCCCGTGACGATCACCTTAAGAACATCGTGGCGGAGAATCCTGGAGTCCGGAGTCTGGCTCCCAACAAAGAACAACCTCTAGGACCGGGGTCCTAGAGATGAGAAACCAACCAAACTAAACACGACAGCGAAGAAGAAAACCCCGGAGAAAGAAAACAAGAGGGGAAGAATGAGGCAAGAACCACAAGCAAAAGCAGCACAAGAAAAAAAAAGAAAAGAAAGAAAGAAAAAAAAGGGGGGACCCAATATTTTGCACACAAAATGTAGGGACGGGGATGCAGGGCATAACAAATGGCGACTATCTGGGACAAATGCCTTAGCGCATTTGAGAACTACACAATCTCTGGTTAGCAAAACTGGAACAAGCCTCATCCCGAAGCACCTGACAGGCAACAAGAAACATTTCCAAGAGAATCTGACCACACAGGATCCAGTCCGTAGCCCTTCATCAGTGGTGTCATGTGTGCTTTGGAAGGAGATCAAGTCGATGACCTCTGGGAGGAGTAGAGAAAAGGCACTAATAACATTGAACTAGTCATCAATTTTCTCATTTCTCCTAGAGACCAGAGTTTCATCCCGCTTTTCTTTTCTTATTATTTTGTTTCTTTCTAGGTGGGAAGGCGGTACTTCTTTCACCATTAAACTTAATCTTAGCTAATTTCAATGGCGGTACTTTCACCTGTCCACCTATACTTAGATGTTTGAAGAGGGGATAAAACTCCAGACATGGAAAGAATTCTTTAAATTTTCAGACCT
>MU224352.1:602029-624431 GCA_018584345.1 Thuja plicata | reverse complement strand
CAGAGCTTATGCGAAGCATTCCAATTCTTATAAGACAGAACAAAACATCAGGACCCCGAAAGAAAACCAGAAATGAAAACAAAAAACCACCAACAGAGGACTGCCCTGGAGGGCAGCCGACAAGGCTATTTACAAGACACGGTACCTCACAGCGAGGCACCCGAAAGAAATATTTACAAGCGGAAGGCTTTACATAGAATACAATTTTGGACAAACTTACCCTATTCAAAGTAGTGTTTGAGAAACTGTCCATTGACGGGCAATGAGACAGGTTCCCTAGTCATGGTGTTAAGGCGATAAGTATTTACCCCGCAGATTTCTGAGATTAGGCATGGTCCGAGCCAGAGCCGTTGAAACTTGGTATGCTTTCCTTTCTTTTCCCGGGCCTTGTCCCACAAAAAGACCAGATCTGAAATCTGAAAGCCTTGTATTGGGCCCTACGGTCAAACCATCATTTTACCACTACTTGATGACGCGTTAAATGTTCAAAGGTTGCATCTCTCTATTCTTCCATTCGCACTAGATTTAAGAGCTGAACCTCCACAATGTCGTCCCTATTGCTAAATTCCTGCATAAATTGTAAAACTAGGATCTGTAAGTTAATCAGGAATACGGGGTTTTGGCCATAAACGAGATGGAACAGGGATGTTCCCAAGGTAGCCTTAACGCGAATGCGATCCGCCCAGAGGCCGAACTTCAACTTTTGATGCCAATCCTAGGGATTCTATTCTAGCAGGTGTTTGATCACTTCAAGTAGGTTCTTATTCATTGATTCAACAACGTCGTTCCCCTGGGGATAATAGTTGTTGGAAAACTTCAAAGTGATCCTCCGGTTGTACGTCCATTTGAGTAACTATGCCAAAGAAAATGTCGGACCATTGTCACATACCAAAGTGAAGGGCATTCCAAACCTTGTGATGATGTTTTCTTCCAAGAATTTGATAACTACGTCTGCCGTGTTATTCTTGCATGGTATAGCCTTGGACCACCAAGTGCACTAATTAGTAGCAGTGAGAATGTATCAGTGGTTGGCAGACGAGTTGGGGTTGATTTCCCCGATGAATTCAAATGCCCATTGGGCGAAGGGCCTAGCCTTGAAGACTGGTTGCAAAGACATAGTCGGGTTACGCTCACAATGCACCGCGGTTTGGCAATTGCACCATTTTCTAACATGAGTGTAAATATCTTTGAATATACAGGGCCAATAGTATCCGGCCTGAAAGATCTGATGGGAAGTGGCGTCGGCTGAGCCATGCCCGGTTCCAAACTGCCCATGAAATTCATCAATCACCTTTACAGCCTGGTCTCTATCGATGCACCAGAGGTACACTCCTTCATAGTTTCTGCGGTAGAGCATAGAGTTTTTGATCATGAAGTGGGCGCTTTTCATCCGCAGGGTGCAATGTTTATTGGGAGGTAACCCCTCTGGGAATTTGTTATTTAGTAGAAAATATACCAAATCGGTATACCACGAGTCTTGGGTGATGGACTCCACTGTGCAAGTTTGACATTCTATGCGGGGAGTCTCTTCTGCCATCGCTCGATTCAGTCCTTGGCCCCGAACTATCTTCATGGATTGCATTTCTAAGTCATATTCCTGGAGGATGGCCATCCACTTCCCTTATCTTTCACCCAATTCGCTCTGCATCAGCAGAGACTTGACGGCCTGGTCCAGAATGATAGCATGTACCTTGCTCCGGAGAATATAATGCTAAAAAAATTTCACGACGTGAACCAGAGCAAAGGTCTATTTTTCTAGTGATGAATATCAGACTTCGGCATTCTTGAAGGGGGAGCTCATGAAAGATATTGGTCATTCTTTCCCTTCAACCTTTTGAGTCAACACTGCCGCGGCAGAATGCGGTGAAGCAAAGGAGTAAATGTAAAATGGAAGGGAATAGTCCAGACTAGCCAGGACAGGTGCTTCCATTATTGTCTGTTTGATCTGGGCAAATGCCCGCTTTGCTTTAGGACTCCACTCAATTTTGGTATCCTTCTTCATCATCTCATTGAGTGGTTTGACTATTTCTGTGAATCCAGTGATAAACCGCTGGACGAAGTTGATCTTTTCGAAAAAGGATCGCATCTCCTTCTTGCTGCCGGGCATTTGTAAGTTTAGCAATGCTTCAACTTTCTCAGGGTCGATGGCTATGCCCTTCTCAGAGATGATATTCCTTAGCAACTTCCCTTCGGTGACCCCAAATATGCACTTCTTGGGGTTGAGGGATATTCCATACCGGCAACATCTCTTGCAGATCTGAGCGAGATGGGCAGAATGGTCACGCCTATCCCGGGAAAAGATGGTCAAGTCATCCATGTAGATGATTATGCACTGATTCACAAGGCCCTCAAACGCAATGTCCATGGCCTTTTGAAATGTGGCCCCTGCATTAATCAAACCAAAGGGCATTCTCCTGTATGCAAACGTTCCCCACTTCGTGGTAAATGTTGTTTTCTCCCTGTCTTTATACTTAACCATGACCTGGTTATATCCAGAGTACCCATCCAAGAATGACATCATCTGGGGTCCATTCACTATCTGTAACACCTCATCCAATGAAGGAAGAGGGTGATTATCTTTCTTGGAGGCTTTATTCAAGTTTCAGAAATTCACGCAAAGGCGAATCTCACCGTTCTTCTTTCTCATAGGGACTAGATTGGCAACCCATGTAGTGTGCCGGATTGGGAAGATTATCCAGGCTGACAACAATTTTTCTACCTCTTGACAAATCAGAGGCTCGATCAGGGGGTTGACCGGTCTTTGCTTTTGTCGAAAGGGCTTAACATCAGGTTTCAGGGGAATAGTATGAGTCATAATGGATGTGTCATATATTTTCAAATCTTTGTAACCCCATGCAATTACATCGATGTATTCTCAGAGAACCGCGAGAATCTTCTCCTTCTCCTCAGGGGAACTGGAGGTACCAATGTGGATCATCTTTTTTCACTGGGCTAGCCGATGTTTACTTTTTCAAACTTTCCTCCCTCGGAGGAAGATGACACCTTCTCCCAGGCCCAAGGGTCTGATTCAAAGATTCATTCCAGTGCAACCATCCCCTTCAGGATGGTGTTAGTAGGTAGGTCCATGATCCCATCATCTTCGTCACCCTGCCCAGTATCGTCATGGTCTCGTTCTTCCACTAGCTAGTTTTCAAAGATGCCAACATTCGCCATGAAGGCTAGGATATGTTGATCATCCTCAAAAACCTGAAAGTGGGTGACATTGTCTAGAATGGACGGGGTGGGGACCATCTCAACTAAAAATCTTTGGAGTTGCAAGCTGGCCATTGGCTCAAGTGTGCTGGCAAAAATGGCGAGGGCATCCGGGACATAGTTCCATCGCCAGGGAATGAGGTCAATGCCAAAGGCATCAAAATCTTCAATAAGGCTCCAAGCCCAATTGCGGTACGTGGCCAATCTTTTGTCGTGGCATGTGTATTAACTTCAGACTTGTTTGACAACCAACTCTGAATCACCCAGAGCCTGGAGGCGGGTGACACCTTTCCTTAATGAAAATAAGAGTCCAAGGACCAAATCCTCGTACTCTGTGACATTATTTGTATAGTTGAATTGCAGTCGGTAGGACGCGAGAAAGGACTTCCCTCGCGGGTTGATTAATTCCACCCCGGCCCCGCAGCCTTGTTTGGATCGGGACCCATCAAACTTGAGGGTCCACAAGTCATTGTTCGTAATCTGGGGCTGGGGAGGGAGAGTAGCCTTTGGATTATTGTTGGGAGACTTAGGAGGAGCTCCCTCCCAAACTACTAGCGTGAAGATAGAGTTTATCTCCGGAGGCATTTGGATTTGGGATTCCTGGGGAGATGGCACCAAAGCAGTGCACCCCATAGGAACACTAGGCTTCGGGGAATCAACTATATGTTCTTTATTCTGGAAGGCATTGATGTGCCGGTTAGCGACTGAAAGGTAGGGCCCACACTCGAGTTCTAAATGTTTCTGATAGTGTACTCGGCACTAAGTGTCAGATAGGAGTGTAGGAAGGGTCACTGTGGCACCTTAAGAGTCAATCTCAACTCTCACCTTTTCTTCTAGGTCCCGGGTTCTCTACAGCACTATGGGATCCTCTCCGGGGATGAAATCGAATGTTAAGATTTCAAAGGGTTGGTACACCCCCGGGGAAGTCCTTGAGAAGAAGACCTCACTGACCCTCCTGACCTCGGTAAGGGCTTGTTTCATCTGGGGTTCACTTTCGATCTGGATCTTATTTGATTCTCCTTTCCAGGGGAGCCATAAATGGGTGAAGTCGGTCAAAAAGTATCCATTCAAGGAATTAGACCAATTCTGACTTAATAACATCCCATAAGTCTCTGGGATGTCCACCACTTGAATGTCAATTATGCTGGCTATCCTAGGGTCCTGGATAAGCTGTATCTGGACGTTCTTCAATTCCCCCACCATTTTTATGGCAGTCTTATCTAGCTGGATCACTGCACCATTAGATGGGGTGGGATGGAATCTGAGCTTTTGACAAATGGATAAGGGCATGATGTTACCCGAAGCTTCGGAGTCTACTAAGCAATTGTGTATATTTTTGCCTTGGATATTCAGGCCTAGTAGGAAGGGAGGATCCTCATTGTTCCCCCGGAAGACGACCGCGTTAGCATCTTTGAATGAGATAGTCTTGGGTGGGCGGCTGACGACTTTCGGGTTCCCCAAGAGCTTCAGAAGAGACTTCTTATATTCGGGATAGTTTAGCAAGACCTCCATCAAGGTCATGGAGGTGGTGGTCTGTTCTAACGCCTTTGTAATGTTGAATCTTCCTCCCAGGAATTGGTGATTTCCCTTGGCTAGTTCTTTTGCTTGGTTAGAGCTAGAACCCATTGGAGGAGCAGGTCAGTCAGTCGCGTCATTCTGAGGAGAAGGGGTGTCTTTGATAGGAGGTGTGTAAGCTAGTCCTTTACCAACCTGAATCTGAGTATTGTATGCAGTCCGTGAGTTGGTGAAGGTGTTGGCCTTGAAGGGCGGGATAGATTCATCAAAGAATCTGAGCAATTTGGATTCCTCTTCATCTTCCCTAGAAGTTCTGAAGAAGATGGTCTCACAGGCGAAGGCACTATGGGTTGGCTCTTGAACAGGAGGCTCGGGAGGGGTGGCATCATGCCACTGTTGTCTATCTAGCTGGGAGATCATGATTACTTTTTCCAATGTGGCACAATTTACCTCGTTGTGTGAACCCGTGTCGTGCAATATACACCAATTAGTCATGGGCTGGAAGTCTGTGACTGGTGTGAAGTGTGATGGTCCAACACCATTTTGGTTGGCATTTTGGTTCGGAGGTGGGCCTCCGGTGTTTAGGTTATTGTTCCATTACTGTTGATTGGGCCTAGGCCTGTTGTGGAAGTTTCTCCCTCGGCATTGTTGTTTCGTTGGCTGGAGAAAATATTTCCCCTCTGAGAATTTGAATTCTGGGGCGCGTAGGACCCCGCCTTCAGTTGACCCATCTCTACAGTCAAGGTAGACAACACTCGCCGGAGGGATTCAACCTCAGTGATCAACTGAGTGTTGGCATCATAATGTGATGGTTGTTGTTGTTGGTTTTCTAGGAAGGCAGCAGTATTAGCCAGAGTCGAGGGCAACAATCCTCCAGTCGCGGACGACTGAAAGAAGGGCACTCCAGACGGTTGTGCCTGAGACTGTTGTGCATGCTGCGGCTGATTCCAAGGGAAAGTTTCTAGACCTGGTACTGCCTAAGTCTGTGTTGGATAAACGTACCGGGCCTGCTAGTCTATCAGGGGTGGTGGAGGATTCATTGCCATCGAGGGAGCACCCATCGCCAGATTGGGGTTATACCCCCCGGCATATGTTGTTCCACCGGGGATCATGTTGAAGGGCATACTCTTCCCAATCCCGCCCGGGGATTTGTTGAGACCACGGGATAATTCTAAAGTTAGGTTGCAAACCTTCGCCAAAGTGTCCCGATCACCCGCGGCGGTTGTTCTCGAAAGGAGAGTGGCAACAAAGGGGTCCATCGCGTTAACGTAAGTCTGTATGGTTACTTCTGGGGATGGAATAAAAGGGCATGTGCATCACTTCAAGGCACGCTAGAACCGATGGTTGAATGTTGTAAGAGGTTCATTGGGTTCCTTTCTGATGGAGATGAGTTGGCTATGGGACCAGGCTGGGTCTACATGTACGCGAAAGGCAGCCAAGAATGCGTCCTCCATGTCCTGCCAACTATTTATGGAGTTGGCAGGAAGGTTAAGCTACCAGTTCAACTCACCTTGCCCCAAGGACAAGGGAAACATCCGGGTCACAACATCTTCATGTTGGATCTGGTGTCGGTTCATGGCATCCTTATATGCCTGTAAATGCTCTTCTGCGGTCTGTGAGCCTAAGTGCTCATATCATGGGCAGATCTTCTCCGGGTGTGAGGGTAAGTCGTTGATTATGCCCAAAAAAAATTCCATTGGGGACACGGTGTTTTCAAAATATGCGGCCATTGGGGGCACTAGATTTTGGGTAGTTTGAGGACTGGTTCCTAGGATTGCCTGAGAAGTTTGGGTATTCTGAAGTATGCTAGACCCCTAGACAATAGTGGCTGGTGTGATTTTTGGGGAACGTTTCTTTCGAGTAGGGGGCTCGAGTTTGAAAAACCTCCCGGGATCCGGGGCAGACCTAAGGATTCTTTCAAATTTTGCTGGGGAGAAAGACCCAATCCCGTTGAAGGCTTGACTCTTAAAACTATAACACGGGGAACCCTCAGGAGGTGTAAAATTAGAATCTCGAGAGAATGACGAGTTCATGCCCTCCTTCTAGCGCCAGTTTCTGTTGACAGGGTTTTGTTGACCGGGTCTACCAACAGTCATAAGTTGTCACCGGGTACCGAAGGTACCAGCTAACTCCACCTGCAAAGGTTATTCGGGGAAGTTATATTCCCCGGGCCTTCAAGCACCTGGGTGTCGGGTCATGACGGTGCGGGGCTCAGTTGGGAGAAGTGACTGTTCTCGAGGGGGATAGCTAGTTTCTTCAACTCGTTCTCTCTGAAGATTCAATGAGGTGAGGTTTCTCCTAGCATTCTACACTTAGCAAATAAAATGAAAAAAAATCCTGCAGGGTTAGAAGTACTTCATCTAACTATAGTTATGTTTAAACGTTTAAGACATCAATAATACTCTAATATACTACACTAAATACTGAAGAAATACACAACCATTAGCTAGTATTTTATCATTAGTGAGGGAAAAGAGGTCGTTGATCTATTTGACATATCAAAGCAGAAGACATAAAGAACATGAAACATAAAATACCATTAACTCAGAAGCATGAATGCCAACAACATCATTGCAAAGAATTCTCCCTTCTTCATTAATGTCTCTTCCAGCAAGCACTGGTGCGTGATATAATGGTGGCTCCAGGGGAGCGTCTTACTATTGAAAATGGGACAATGGAGCATTGAGCTCTGCAACTAGAATGAAAAATCACCTTTCTATTACTGTGGATAGCAAAATCATCAATTTCACCGACCCTTGGAAATAGGTCGATCTGGCTATTTATACACATTCTCTTCTAACCCTAACCCTAACCCTATTTTACATCATGTTTCAATAAAATATAATATCTGGGGGCCGGTACTACATGCGCCACCCTACAAAAGACCTTGAAATGGAATAGGCCTCACATGCCAGAAGAATGAGACAAGAATATACAGTGGAAGAAATAGCCTTGAGAAGAGAGCCAGGAAGGAGAAGGAAGAAAGTAGGTCCCCGAGGATAGAGGCTACATGCCTCATAAATGGGAAGTGCGGCACCTTGTCTCCAATGTGCCAGATGTACCTCTGAAATGGTGCCTTGAAAAGACAATCTTGTCAAAAAACCAACTGCTGAGTCGATGCCCCCTTGATGTAGCCAACCACCTTCTGACATCTTTTATTAACCACCCCTGAAAGTGACCGGTTGGCCTCGGGGACCGAGACACAGATCACTTTGAAAGAATACAAAATTTGAGATCTAAGACTCTGGGATCTGGGAACTTACGTTCCCAAAAGAATAAAGAATACTAAATGTTTGGGTTTTCTCAGGTGCCCGGAGAAAAATTATGGTTGTTTGTTATCATTGAAAGCCTGGAGGAGGCAGGAGATGCCATCTTCGTCGATATCCTTCAGACCAACCCTTCGGTACTTAGCCACCTTAATTTGTTCCCCCAAGTCTGGAACATTCTCCTTAAATTCATCGGTCATTTTTACCGTGTCATGGCCACTAAGCACCATACGAGTTAATCTCATCATTTGAGCACCATCTACTCCCTCCAGGGATTGATATCGGGACTTCATCATTTCATCAAAACTCCCCAAAACTGAATCCTCTGGCATGCACGTATCTATACTGAGGGGGTCAGCCCCAGAAGTCTTTGTTACAAAAGACTTGTATAAATTGAAAGAATATTTTACTGCATTGACCTTCTCCTATAGATTCCCCACCAGTTGCTTGGTTACCTCCAATGTGAGGTCAAGTCTGGAGTGTTGGGTCCTCACAAAATCAAATGATTCATCCTCTAGAACTCTAGATTCAGAAACCATTTCCTCTCCCAGGCTGAGGAGTTCTTCAAGCTCTACCTTCCATGCTTGATAATTTTCAATATCACCCTCCCATAGGTCAATGAGAGTCTCTGCCTGGTGTAGAACATGTCAGGCCGCATATAAGTCTGGGAGGGTGGATACCAGGAAATGCTGGGTGTTTCCTATTTGTAGAGCGACCCACTCGTCAACTACCTGGGCCTTCTTCTTCATTGTTTGTAGGGAGTCTATGTCACTCTGCGGTAGTGGATCTTCAAATGTGGAAGCCTCCGGAGAGGCGGTGTTGATAGGTTGGGCCAGCTCAATAAGCAACCCCATAAGGTTTGCATTTTTTGCCTTTTCTATTTTGAGCCTTTGGGCCTCTTTTTCATAACGGGCCTCCATTGCCCTAGGTGCCTCCTTTAGCAGGTCCACCTCGCCATATTTTCCCCTCTTCCCCAGCGATACCTCTACAACGTTGTAATCTTCAGGCTCTGTGGTTGCTTCATCGGTGTCTGGGGGAGGTGTCGCCACAACGGCAACTGTTTCTCTGCCCGACCCATTTCAAAGACTATGAATCGTCCAGGCTTTCTTGGCCTTTGGTGGGGCCTGGACCTGAGCCATCATTTTGGCTAGGGAGAGAGGAGTTTCAAGAGTGGATGAAGCCTTTCTTTTCTTTCTCTCTACTAACCACTAAGGCAGCAGGGGTGGCTTATTTGCCAAAGTCTGTTCTCTTGGTTCTTCTCCGGTGCCCTGCGGCTGCTCTTCCTCAGTGGTGTGGGCCTCATCTGTCCCTTTGCCTATGTCTTCTCCTTTATCGATAATATCCTCCCCAGCAACTTCCATCTCCTCAGCCTTGTCCTCTGTATCTATTGCTTTGTCTGGACTTCTGTTGGCTTCTTTGGGGATTTCCTCTTCGTGTTGCTCTTCTTGTTGCTCGGCATCCGCCGCTAGGGATTCCTTTTCTGTAGGCACATCCTTCAGCAATAGTGGAGGTACTAGGCCAAGATTTAGAGTCTGGGCTATAGTAATTACTTTCTTAAAGGTCGCTCTTAGGAGTGGCGCTCAAAACGTGATGACTGGGGTTACGGTTATTCCCGTAGGTCTGGTTCCCCTAATAGATGTCGTTTGTTCATTCTGTCTTTGTTGGTCTACCCTCAGATTTTGTATCTCCAGAGCCTCAAAGGCGATCTCTGGCTCTGCTTCCCTTTCCTCTTCTATCTATCCTTCCTGCTCCTGTGCAGGCTCTTGTTCCGCAGCTGGGACTTCTGCCTCTGTTTGTCTGGTGTCCCCCTGCAGGTTCCCGAAATCGTCGGTTGCAAAGACATCATCAAATTCCTCCTGCGAGGGAGGACTGGCTGGCACTTTGACAGGCACTATTTCTCTTTCTGGCTCTGGGGAACTAGAAGAGAGGATCTCTACTTGTGAGGTCTAGGGCGTACCCAACCCTGGCTCTGCCTTAGGCTTTTGGTTAAGCCTCTTCTTTCTTCGGGTAACTAAGGGTGGCCCAGCATCCCTTATCGCTACTTGTTATGTTGGATCCACCCCCGTCGCCTTTACCATTAAGTCCGCTAATGATGGGGAGGAAGGGGGGAGAATTGGCCTGGCCATGAGTACTGGAGTGGCCAGCCGTGTGATTAACTTCTCCTTTATTTGTTGGGAGGCTGCCAATGACTGCTTTATTTGTTCTTTTATGGGGACTTCTTGCACAGGAGGGTTTGTATCTATTCCTTTTCCTTTATCCATTCCTTGCGAAGAAGTCCCGACCCCCGGAGTTAATTTTGGTACTGGCTGGGCCGCTCGACGGGCACTTCCAGGGCACACTTTTTTGAAGTATGTGTGACTTCGCTCGACCACCTCTCAGGTGAAGTCCTCAATTGTTGGCCCTTCCTGGGCATCCTAATTTACCGGTGGGAGGGCCATTGTATCGATCCCCTTTTCTTTGTACTGGGGATTGATCGTGGGGTCAGCGTCTGAGAAGTCCTCCAGGAACCTCCGGAGCTTCAACCTTTCCATCATCCTGATGTAGTGTCAGCTCCGCACCTCCACGTCATCCTAGAAATCTTCCCAGAAATCTTCCATATGGTAGTGGTGGGGCTCTGAAGCCTGGGGAAGTGCCGCTACAATCTTGCCGTGCGGATCAAAATTTTTCTGCGTTAAGTAGAACTCCTCGAGGTTGTAGCTTTTAAGTTCGTTATCCACCTCTTTTGCGGTGGCAAGACTGCATGAATAGTTTCCACAAGTGATTGGGAATGGAATATTGGTTACCTTCTTTAAGGCAAAGAAGACATGTAACTCCATCATCTGCCTGCAGTATTCCAAGAGCACGATCTTGTCCCCAGTGTGTTTGAGTAACAAGTAGGGTTTCTCGGAGAAGCCGGTGACCCTAATGTAAGTGTGCTATTGGAATTGGATGTAATAATGTCCATAGCTCTAGACTAAATTTATCACCTTTGTGGATAGGCAGTATCCTGCATCCTGGGTGGGTGTGAACAGGTGATAGTAAACAAACGCATCATTTACTCGGCAAAAACTTGGGAAGCTGGCCTCCCATTGAACCTGCGGAAAATAGTCCCACGGTGCCTTTTGTCCCAGGCCAATCCTGAGCATGCCGTCTGTAAGTAGCCCTTGGGCATGGGGCCTCTACTGCGCCAGGGCCTAGAAAACATAAGAAGTCATGTAAAATTTCTTTTTCCTGGCCAGTTGGAGGAGCTGGGAGTTGACGTGGTTTGAAATTATAGCTACACAGTCGAAGTAGCCTCCTTTGGTGGAGATGTCGAAGAGGAAGCAATACATCCATCTAGTGAATTCCTGGGTAGAGGGATGCCCAAAGACCTGGGACAACGCTATCATTCCCATCTGAATGCTCTCTTTGAACTCAGACCTGAGAATTTCTATCTTCATCCTCTTAGGGTCCCTCTTCAGAACCTTGAGCCAGTGAATGTTCATGTATATTCGGGCGGCCTCCTCCAACTGTGTGAATTGGGCCAAGGCATCTGACCTTGTAACCATAGAAGGCTTGTCAAATTGAGGGATCCCCAGACCCTCCTGGAATGTGTCAAGGTCGAGGGATACCAGAGGAGTAGGGTACCCGGTGGGTTCTGCGGTTGCGAGCATAACAGCCCGAACAAAAGAGTTGTAATTGGCGACCATTGTTAGAATAAGCTCCAGAGATTGTACAGAGCACGGGAAACAAGTTGTCTTAAGAATCCTAGAGTCCCCGACATTGATGGCTAGCTGATCTCCAGCCTGTCGCTGGATGTACATCATTTTCACTAAGGCCTACATTTTTTTCCATGTCTCGACGCTGGTGTCGGTAATGAGTTTGACCTTGGACTCGATCTTTGAGCCCATGATAACAATGTCCTGTACAAACTTCATGGTTAGGGGCAACTTCTCCAGGGCCCTTTCTATTTTGGATTTAACAGCCGCTCTGGTAGCTGTCGTGGAAGGTAGCTCTGGACTTTCGAGTAGTGAGGATGCAGATGCTTCAGACATGTTTGGAAGCGTACTCTGGAAACCTGCAAGGCAAAGCGACCGTCAGAACGTATTAACAAATAAATACTCTGGGGTCCGAAGATCTTACCACCGTGATGCCTTCTTTTCCTGAAAAGTTAGTTTCATTCAAAAAAAACCCGAAAAGCACACACATTACATGAACTTAAGATTTTGACTGAACATCTGGGTCCGGGAATTTTATCGCATTTGGTAAGGACACGGGATGGATGATGGTAGGAGACCCAGAGCCTAGATAAGTAACCATTGGTGAGGATGTGCAAAAAGGCAAACCGTCAGTCCCACGTGGGCGCCACGTGGGTAGGTAATAAATAGGAGTTATGGCGATGACGGCAGAGCCAACTGTCTGAATGCGCAAAAAGTGAAGGCCACTTGGATGGATTTAAATGCGTGCATGGGACATAAATGAGGGCCTGGCTGGTTTTATGGAGGAGAGAGAAAACTACCTGTTTGAAATTGGCCGAGAGCCGAGTTTCAAACAGGTGGTATTCTGCTCTAAAATGAACTTACAGGTGGAAAACCAGTGACACAGGAAACTCAACCATCTTGCTAAGTTGTCTGGAAGGATATACATAAGATATACATAGGGGCTGAGGGATATATACATGGGGAATGAAAGGATATACAACAAATATACATGAATATCTATACATATACACCGCGGAATGACATCTGCGGGAAACCAGGCAAAGCACAAAATATATACAGCTTTCTACATTATTTACAAGCCAACCACACCTGCACAGAGGGCGGACAACCCTCTGGCAGAGCCGACCCACCAACGGGCGGCAAAACTAGAAAGAGACAATGAACGAGACCGAAGGAAGCAAAGACAATAAAAAATGGAGAGGGAACACACCAGGCAGACGGAAAATAGACAGAAAAAGGGATACTAACCTAAAAATGCTGAAAGGAGAAGGAAATAAGTCACCACAGAAGCTCTGCAATAGCTATAGCTGCCAAACGATCACAACCTGCCACTACGAAGCACTCACAATCGCTTGAAAAGGATGGAAGTATTTAGCACTGATTATCGTTAACTCTCTGTAAATCGCTCTGATATCGCTCTGAGTGCGTGAGTGTTTTAATCACGATAAATATGAAAATGACAGATAAATTCTATTTATACCCACAGTAAAAAAGGCAATCCACCTCCTTCCGACAATCTCCAGAGAGACAAACCTCCGGACCCCAGGCCCGGGGATTCCCCGCGATGATCACCTTAAGAACATCGTGGCGGAGAATCCTGGAATCCGGAGTCTGGCTCCCAACAAAGAACAACCTCTGGGATCGGGGTCCTGGAGATGAGAAACCAACCAAACAAAACACAACAGCGGAGAAGAAAACCCCGGAGAAAGAAAGCAAAAGGGGAAGAACGAGGCAAGAACCACAAGCAAAAGCAACACAAGAAAAAAGAAAGAAAAAAAAAAAGGGGGGGGACCCAACATTTTGCACACAAAATGTAGGGACGGGGATGTAGGGCATAACAGGATCTCCATTAAAAAAAGATCAAAATCACAAAAATCCTAAAACATCAAGAATTCAACAGAAAGAGTTTTTTGCATGATCCATACAGGGTTGAAAAATCACTCAAAGTCCTATTTATGCACCTTGCCTACTTTATTACTAAAGTTCCTATTTTTTTGTCTTTAAAAAATATGCTACATGAATGAAAGCAACTCTCATCAAATTTGGATAATAACCAAATCGACTGGAGAAAGGATGGTCAACCAATTGATGTAGGAAACTCTCACCAATTACTTAAACATACTAAAGAACCCTTGGGTGTGCCTCTTGAGGTAAAAATGCATGTTGTTCCATTTCTACCAATATAGGAGCCCACTTGATAAAGGAGAAAATGACATAGTTCACCACCATCTTTAGTAAATAAATATGAATAGAAAAAAATGTATTTTTAAAAGGCATTGATTAATGTATCTCATACCGGGTGTTCGTTGTACATTGTGAAGACAAGAACATGTGAAAAACATAGGTTATTCTTCATATTCTTACAACACAACCTCTTTTTCCCCACCATTACCTTGCAAGAGGAACATCCGCATCCCAAAAAAATTTATGATATTAATTGCAGGATGAAACTACAGTTGACTACTAAAAGTAAAGGAACCATGTTAAGCCATTTTTCTTCATGCATTTTATCATGAGGTGTTGAAATTTTAGTTCATCAAAATCATATGGCAAGTATAATATTCTAATTACTACTATATATTGAAGAATTTGAATGGCTTGGACCCTTACTGACCATGGATGAAATCACTTGGACCCCTGCATATTTTAATATCCTAATAGAACTCAGTCATGCTCCATCTTGTTCCACCCATGGAATTTGCATTATCAGTTAGGTAATTGAAGTAGTTTTGATCCCCATTTTCTCTATGAAGTCATGTAGTTACCCACAGTAATTCATCCTACAAAAAAATTTAGTGTGTGCAAAGAAAACTTATCATTCTTTAAGCACAACATTCACAAGAATTTGAATTTGTATAGTGAAGGTAACATAGATGAGAACTTACATTGTATCCATTGATTGATCCATAAATCTTTTGAACATTAGTAATGCTACTGTCATACTTTCCCCTGTATTTTTCAACAAATTCAAGGAGTTGTAAGATAGTCACAAAAATTGAAGAAAACATTAGATTACATAATGAAATACGAAAATTTTAATATAATCAAGGAGAAGAATATGCGTTTGTTTGAATCCAAACAAACCTATTTTCCATTATTGAGAAGCTCATTAGAGTAAACATGATTGGAGTCCTTGAAAATTATAGAGGCAGTAGCCATAGCAGCAACTATTTCTACTGCAAGATCTGATCAAGAATTGTTGGTATCAATCTAGTATGCTTGTCTAGAGGTTTTCATATATTTTGGCCTCTTCCAATAGTTATGTTCTAAAATACAATCACCCCTTGAGACCAGAATAAAACCACACTATTCTCAGATTGCTCAAATTTAAGCTTTTTCGTCCTCCACTTGATCCATATCTCACAAAACTAAAAATAAAAAGAATAATCACCTTTCCATATAGTACATTTGGCTCGAGATGAGCTTTTAAGAGATAATCAGTGCCCCATTGGATGGCCTCCATGGAATAGCCCAGCTCTCCATTTTTATCCAATTGTTTTCCATACTCTATCGTACTCTATGAGAGCATGGTGATATTCTGTGTCATTGGAAGTCCAAATTTCACATTGTCACCTACATCATAGTATCCTCCAACCTAATCAACCTACTCACATTGCGTGCATTTAAATTAACAACCTATATAATTCATAATGCATTTAAATGAACAAACTGTATGTCATATTGATTTTCCAATCAGCTCACTAGCATTAAAATTGATGTACACAAAAATACTTTAGGTCACAATTGCTAGTTTGGAAAGTGAAGCAACATTAAACTAAGGCTAAGTGATATTAATGAACCCATTAGCTAATCCATCTCTAAGTCCTTAATCATCTCTTCAGGTAGCTCTCTAGGTAATGGGAAGATTTCCAGATCCCTGAGCTTCATAAAAAAGTAAGATTTTGCTCAAAGCCTCCCAATAGTCATGGCTTGTAGAAGCACTATTAATGAATGTTATTTCCAAAACTAAGATAGCCACTAAGAAATAACTCATGGTCACTCTTGGATAGAAAATTGGGTGACCTTTTCCCACAACTTATAGTTTTCAAGAACCTAATTCACAAGTTCAGGTACCTTGGAAGATAAGAGCCCTTGACAACAATGAATGACACATGAAATAATCTAGTGTTGGGAGTGACAAAAAGACACTGAGAGATACACACTTGACTATTATAGGAACAGGCGGGAAAGGTAACATACATAGTTCATTTGTATCTTACATTGGAATAATGGAATAGTTTCAAAGAAAGAAAAAAGTACCAGGATCAAATCCTGACTTTTCACAGAAGAGCCAAAAATAGCCGAAGTGATATTAGTGCAAGTATGTTGTATTTTATCTCAAATAAAATTTTGATCTGTACTTTTTTCTTGGAGTTAAAATGGTCCAATAAAATACACAAAATTTCTAAAGTTAATAGAAGTTTAACATAAATAAATCTTGGCATAGGGTCTCCCACTTTTTGTGGTTATTGTAGCTTATAGGAGAAGCATTTCCCTATATAGTATGTGTCATTAAGTGTTTTTATGCTAGGATATGCAGGGGATTAAAGATAGAGATCTCTGATTGACAAAAAATGTTGATTGAAGGGTACATGGTGGTTGGACCATTCAAGGTCTGAGAGTTCCATCTGAAGGAGGACCACTTTTTATGAATTATAATGTCATGATATATTCAAGTGATGGTGAATGATCCATTGATAGGATCTAGAAGTGCTTAGAGAGGTCTGGTTGACACAGCCCTAGGCTTGTGTACCTAGGAAGGAGGGTTTGATGGTTGGGTGAGTAAAACTTGGTGGCATCTCTTGAAATATTGAAAAATCTTTGATTTGGATGATTTTTCAACTCTTTTTTAAGGTTGGGAGGCTTGGGGATGAAAGGAGTTGGTAGTTTCTTTGTAATAGGAGGGATAATGAGTGTTAATTGCAAGGTGACAGGGTACTGGTTTGGATATTTGGTCCAAAGGAACAATATATGATTATAATATATGTTGAAGAATAGGGAAAGGGGTATCTAGATACGCCTTTATCTTTTTGAGTCTTTTGGGAAATATTTGAGTAACCCTTGGAAAACCCACCGATTAGGGCTACTAGGGATTAAGGCCTAGTGAGCACTTGGGTAAGGGATTGTTGAAGAGTTAAGTTATTTGGTTGAATCCAGTGGATGGATTGAGTGACATTGAGTTGATTATAAAGGTGTGGAGCCTATTGGTGGCATAATATATTTATTTGCACTATGATTGGGTTAAGGTGTTGATTGGATCAATGAGGATGATCCTAGTGAAGAAGGTTGTTGAGTGTTGTGACAACACTAATGAAGTCCCTCTTGAACTTTCTAATTTCAAGTCCACCTAGGCCTCTACATCATATTTTAATACCAATGATGTAAACATGGCCTATGAGGGCTAAATAGTGAAGTCATGAAGTCATGAGGGCTACTAGGCTTGATTGTCGTAATAGAGGGTTTGATATTGTTTTGATGCCAGTGACTGTTATGATTATTTTGGTGTCTAAGAGAGAGTGATTGAGATTTCTTGGATAACCTATCAGGTACATTTGGGACCCTAGATAAGAAATAACCTAATTGAGCTTCAATTTGTTTCGAGAATAGTTTAATATTCTCTAGTAAACAGGGCCAACCACGTGAAGGTGGAAGCTCATTTGGCCCCNTTTGCCCCCCCCCCCCCCCCCCCCCCAAACATCACTCTAAATTCCTTTTTAACATCTAACAATTCATTATTTATTTCATTCCTTAATAAAATTTAACATTCATTCATTATCACATAACATTCATTAACATATAAGATTCATCAATATTCATCAACATTCATCAATATTCATTAACACATTATAAAATTCATGAACATTCATTACCACATAATAATATTCATTGACACATTAAATTCAATCATTATCAAATAAGGTAGATTAAATTTATTTCTTTTTTCTCTTATTTTTTTGGTCTATGTATTTTCTAAGAACATCATCGGTGTCATCATTATTTCCCCCCATATCAGCTCTTCCGCCCTCAGCTCCATACTCTTGATGTATGCCTAGTCCTATGTTGATGCAAAGGGGGTCCTCTGCAATTACAAATAAAAGGTTTAAATTAAAACCATTTTATTATAATTGTTACAAGTATTTCATTAATTTAAACAACACCAATTTCAATTCAAGATGTTTCATTGTACTAATAATTATATTAAAAATTTGAATAACAAATGTATACCTCCACCACTGGTATGTGCCGCATTAAAATCTTCATCATCCATGTGTTCTATTACAGGATTGGCAAGTTGCATTCCAATGTCATGCGCATTGTTGGAACTTAACATAAAATATACTAATTGGTAAAGTATTCAATTTGAAATAATTTTCCTTTAGCTTATTTACCTCTTCAATGGATCCATCACTAGAACCTTGCGCACTCAATTCCCGTATTCATTCAACAATGACTGTATAGCCTTGCTGGTAGCCAATTTTCTTATCTTCTTCTGTAAGTTCTCTTTTGAATTAAGATCCCTACATTTTTTCTTGGTTTCGTGAGTTTTTCTTGCATTGTTTCATCAAAACAAAATTGTTTGCAATTTATAAATATTTTGACATGATTTTTCATTTACTGATACTTACAACTTGTGCAACAAGTTTTGAATAACCACTAGAGTCGAGCTTGATTTGGCCATGCTTTTCTAGTCTTGCCTTGGTGGCCTTTGACGTGTCATTTAGTCTATGAAAAGTTTTAAATATGTTAGATCATATAAGTATAAAGAGTAATGGGTGAACATCCCCATAATAGGTAATAATAATCATGCCAAAGCTTCTCTTAGAAATAGTGTATTCAACTAAGTATTATTTTCCCTACCATAAAGTGCATTTGAATTTTCAACCTAGGGACATATACTTGAAATGGGACAACACGGTCTGTGCACTAAGTTTCTCAAAGAGTCATATCACTTAAGTTGCATGAAGGAAAAATACATGAAAGAGACTTATGCTATTTCTACAAGAAAGTAAACACGCACAATTACTTAATGAATATAATGCTGACAACTAAAAGCTCAACTTAAACCTATTCTATCAACCCAAAGCATTCACTATAATTATTCCTGCAAGTGTTGCAGGAACATACAAGAGCTATAATGTTGCAAGAGGAAACAGTAAATTCTACTTAAAATGTTGTAAATGCTGAAAGAAACCTAACCTAGTATAATCTAATCCACCTTCCAAGTGGGCCCCCTTGGTTAGATTTTTCTAACTACTAACACAAAATATAACTCAAAAGCACTCCTTCATTATATTTCTAGAAAAACTGATTATATAGTGAAAACAATGCACGAAAACTAGAAAGAGTAACTTGGTTGTTCAAATGCAACAATAGTATATTATCCAACTAACTACAATATAACAATCATATCCCTTTATATAGAGGATTGGTTTTTATTCAAAGCATAAAAATAAGGTCTAACTGATTCACACCATAGAGAAAGGAGAATGTAACAGCCCACAACAGAATATCATAAAGATTGGATAACCGCTTCAACAGAGTATTGACCGCAGAGATAAAAATTAGCATAGATATGTTTCTATATTCCCTAAAATGATGGTTCCTTATATTTAGAAAACATATCTTGCGGTGTTATAACGGTTCTCCTCATCGCAGCTGAGACTTCATCATTTCCTCATCAATGTTGTCGATCCACTCTCAAGTCGCTCCTCTTTCCTGGCAGGTTAGTAGCACATGCAGATATATATTAAAGTCAAATAATCAACTCAATCCAAATGTTAGAACACACATTCAAATAATTATATGAAATACTGCAATAGATATATAATATTTAGAAAAATATGTCACTACTATCTACCCATAGGCTTTGGTGGTTCTGACTGCACTTATAGCATGCTCACAAGTTTAAATACTTAAGAGTTTCACAAGTGTTTGGAAATGTCTTAAAACGGAGTATAAAATCAACATAAAATAGAGAGAAATTATTGCCCCATCATCTACCCCCCTACAAGAATAATGCTTGTTATCAAGCATTACACTTCTTTATAATTCCCCTGAATTCTCCAACCTCAGTCTTTCCTCTCCTCCTGCTCTTGAAGGTGTAGTAGAATCCTCTGATTTTCTCCCAAAAGTTCATCCTGTAATCTTCCTACAACTGGTCGAACTTTGTAGCATTAATGTCATATAGGGGCCATAGAAGCATTGGTGGTTGCATTGTCAAGGGGCACCAAAGCTCATATCAGATTTTTCTATCTTACTATATCTATTTAGGTGTCCGATGAATTGTTGCTTCAAGGTTGAGAGGATTGTGCGGTCCAGCTTTCATGAATACCTCTGGCAACCTATTCCATCTATTTCTAGCACCAACTAGGGCTCTTTGAAATGTAACGTAGGACATCCCTTGATACTCTATGTAAACATCATCTTTGACAACAAAAATTCTCTTCTTGGTTTCTGCTTTTATGCTCCCATAAGTGAGATTGAAGATTAGGTGAAATTATAATCTCCCAAGAACACCTGCATGCATAACCTTGTCAAATGGAAGAAGCAAAAGAACAGAAAGAGAGAAAAATCTATGGAGGCCAAAATATAAGAGGCATCATGTTCACATTCAAAAGAATAATCTACTATTATGAACAATATCTCCGTTATGAAATACAAAGAGGTGATTCCTTTAAAAGGAATCATGAAACCCTAAAAGGGAAACCCTAAGGTTGGCTTAAGCAACTAGAGTGAATAGGTGAGTTAGTAATTAGATCAAAATAATTTAATTAATAGCCCAAAAGTTCTATTACTCTAACACCCCCCCTTAATATAAGCTTAGGGAGAAGCTAAAACCTAGGAGACTACTACAGAATGCAAGAAAGATGGGTCCCGGCAACAAAGGCCTGATCAGGTACCCAAGTACAAGAAAAATTTGTAAAAAGGGGAAATAGAGAAAACCCAGTGGGAAAAATGCTACCCTAAAAAGAGATAAACTAGATGAAGGAAACAAAACCTCCAATCTAGGGAATGTCTCAAAGAAGGAACAAGAAAGAGCATGTAAAGCATCTCCGAAGTATGAAGCTGCAAACACTGTCAGAAGTAACTGCTAGAACCCCCACTGAAATAGTGCATGACCAGGTAGAGAAGACAAAGTCTGAAGAGTTGATCAATCGAAGAGATGACCTCCAAAAGTAGGAATGAACGAGTGTCTATATAGTAGATGATCCATCTCACTGAAATGCATAGGTGCCTAGCCACTACATCCGCCTAGTACATAGGAACAAAGACTGAATACATAGATCACTCAACCAAACCAAGGAAGCAATAGAACCAACAGGTGAACCCCCCCATAATGCTGAACAGGGAGAGGTGTGACAGGAAAACTGAAATGCAATGCCAGAAACAACTGCAAGAAGAAGAATCAGGAACACCCATAGTGTAGAAGAAGGTACAAGCAGAGGATAAAGGGCGGTGTCAAAGTAGAAGAAATGATCGTATAGACACACATCATGCAGAAAATTTCATGGAAGGGACACTCACTTGACAAAGGTGGATGAGCACATAAGGAAAAACATCATAGCCCCCCCATGGCACTTTATGTTGGAGATTTGATTATGAACAGTTGATTGATAGTATGTTTGTCATTGATGACAACATATAATACATAGTAGTACTTCTGTATGTACTTATCAATATGATGACATGAAGACTAGCGTGGATAGATACATATTGTTGACATGTTTACTATGTTATGTTCATACACACAGACTCAAATATGAAGTTTCAGTAAAGATATGTAATTATGTTATTAACGGTTACAGTTCTAGAAGAATAACGGTTTAAGGCCGATGTATGTAATGCGTTGATCAAGTTGCACCTATCGTCAGGATATGCATGTGTATATTCATGATGAGTTATGAGTTGTTGATATTAATCTAAATGCGCCAAACATATTTCAAGAAGATTGAAAATTTATGATTAATTTGGTGAAGCCGACTTAGTGAAGCGACGCGTCTGTTCAGCATTGACTTGCGCGGTTGTAATTGTGCTTGTGCGCTTAGTAGAGCCGACAAAGATGTTATGAAGAGTTTTCTAATAGGTCCCATGATCTCATACTTGGGGTATGTACTTATAGAAGGTCATTTGTGATAAGAAGAGTTGTGAAAGCCAAAGATTGACAAGCAGAGCAGAGTGTTGATGCAACAGAGCTATATTTATCATATGTTGATAATATAGATGTTTATGTTGAAGCATTCAGAATACAGATTAGATTTTTATATTTCTTTACAAGAGGTTAAAGCATCGGCGCATAAAAGGAACTGATCAGACAAGCAGTGTCACAAACAGCAGTTCATCTTGTTGATACAATGTGTATCAAATAACCAGAAGGTTGTAGCCTTCACCACTTGGATAGTGAGTCCTCCACCCCAAACAGGGTTACATGTAAAAGACTCCTAATAGGGTCAAACCCTTAACCAAGTCACTATACTACTGCATTATATTGTACAACTCCTAACAGGGTTGAAATATCTTTTGACAGGGATTACTACAAATAGTATAGTTCTTTGTGGGTACTAATTCCCACCGGGGGTTTTACCATTTGGTTTCCCCGTAACCAAATTGATGTGTTGAGTAATGTGTTATCTGAATGTGCATTTAATTTATATCAATCTGGATTAATAAGTACAAAAGTTTTAAAGTTGTAGATAACTGATTCACCCCCCCCCCCCTCTCAGTTATCTC
>MU224352.1:550444-572361 GCA_018584345.1 Thuja plicata | reverse complement strand
TTATCCTTGTTAGAGTTGTTGTTATTTTGACCATTGTTGTTGTTGTTTCCATGTTTGGTCAAAATTCCTTGTTCTTTCAAAACATCCTCAATCCTACATGTGGTTTCAACCATGGTGTCAAAGGAATAAAAAATGATCTTCTTAACTTCATACCACATTTTGGGAACCAAGTTGCTAACAAGGATGTCAATCTTTTCATTTTCAGGAATGGTTCTAGAGTAGAGAGAGAATTTTCATCTCCACCTTTGCAAGAAAGTGACAAAGGATTCCCCTTGATTTTGCTTTAGGTTGCATAATTCCAACATGGTGATAGATATTGAAAGGATGTATGCAAGGTGTTGATCAAACCTGTGGACAAGCTCTTTGAAATTCTTGATGGGAGGAGTTATGTTGGTGAACCATTCCATCGCTTGACCCTTAAGATTCATTGGGAACAATCTCATGAGGTACGAGTCATCTTGATGGAACTCAAAACTTGTGGTATAAAATTGGCGCACGTGATCATGTGGATCTCCATTCCCATCATACTTATCATATTGAGGGATCTCAACCTTTCTAGGGAACTCTTTCATGTTAACACTTTTTTCAAAAGGATTAGTACAAATTGAATCAAGTGAGAACAAATTCTTGGGTGCTAACATCTTTTCCATCATGCTCTTAAGTTGTTTGATCTCATCTTCTTGAGATGGACCTTGCTTCTTAATCTTCTTGTCCACATCAAAGTTATAGGGGACTCTAGCACCTTTGTTGATTAAACTCTCTAGGAACTTGTCTTTGTTTTGCTCCAAATATTTCTCCACATACTACTGGAAAAGTGGTTCTTGTTGAATTTTCATAAATTCTTGGGAGGTGAGGTCAAAATCGAGCTACTACCCCCATATTGTGAACCATGATGAGCACGTTGTGAAGGTTGTTTTGAGTTCCTAGGAGGTGTTCGTCTCTTATAATGATCATGTCTTGAAGCCCTTCTTCCTCTAGGGCTAGGAGATCGTGATGACGTCCTTGAACGTCTTCCACTTCGTGGAGTCTCAGGAGGAGTAGATGGAGGAGAGTTATTTCCACCACTAACACACATGTTATTAAATTGGTCATTGAGTCACTGAGCCAAGAGTCTATCTTTCTCCTCCTGGAGGGATTTCTTTTCTATTTCCAACAAGGTTTGTCTCTCCAACTCTAGGAGTCTAAATTGATTTTCCTTTTCAGCTTGTTCATCTAGGAAGGTTTTCTTTTCACACTCAATTCTCTTAAGTATTTCACACATGTATCTTGAAGATGTTTTGAGCGGTGAACTTGGTCTTGAATGTCGAAACAAATTATTGGTGTACGTTGCATTTACGCGAGTGTCATAAAGTTCCTCATCTTGGTTTTCAGGTTATGATTGCTCATCTTGATATGCTTGCCTCTTACCTCTCTTAGCTCTTTGGTGTGCATCTAAATATCTAGTTGAGATAAGGGGTGAAGCTGGTCGATTTCCACGAGAGGAACCACCAAATGAAATGGTGTTTCTATGTTTTGCAAATATGTCATCAAGGCATTTATCCACGTCTTCCCTCTCTTGTCAAGTCATTGTATAACTCATATCCATATCCAAGTGAGAAGATGCTAAGGGTGTACCCAACTCACTAAGGTGACTCTTGGAATCAAACCAAACTTCTGAGTTGTTCCTAGGTGATTAATCAAATATGGGTTCTTTTCCCTTATGTTTTTGGTGAGTTTGAACTAAGGGTAATTGGTTAAAGACTACTTGAGGTCATTTTCCTTGATCTACTTGATATCTTGTTGTTACTAGCATGAAATAAAAGATACTAGATGATAGGATGACCCTAAGAAATGTTAGTACCAAACTAGGATAGTAAAGGCATTAACTTGTCCAAAAGAGAGGTGATAAGATAGAATTTTGCAAGGGGTGTAAACCAACACTGCCATAGAGGTGCCCACTAAACGGGTGAATACCCTAACACATATGGATCAGGAGGATGATTTACCCAAGTTATATTGATTGAATTTGAATTTGTATGAAAGTGGATGGACAAGAGATTACCAAAACTCTCCAAGTGTGTTATCAAAAAATCTAAAGGTTTATCTTCTCAACAAGGACGGTTTCTAGCTCACCAACTCCAAGAAAGGTCACTTGTGAAATCAAAGATTACTAGTTCAAGAGGTCAAAATGCAAGAATCCAAAGTGTAAACAAGCTTCTAACAGTGGGGTAAGTGACCTAATATGATATGGATCAACCAAGGAAGACTAAAAATGATAGTATCGCAAATTGGGCAGGTTGACAGTTTGACACTTAAGAATGCAAATTTTTTTATTATTTTGATGTTTGGTGTATGTTTTTAATGTTGCACTCGCGCAAGACACATCAAGCAGATTGTTTGTTGTAAATAAAATAGTCACTCCACAACCTAAGTAAGTCAGGGCAATATCTGTTGAGTTTCCACTTGAACCAAAGTTCAGCCTATCTACTCATAGAGGACAACTTAGAATCTTGGAGGCACGAGATCCTCCTTACAGTGCACTTACTTCTTAGGCACACCAAGCTTCGAATCCCAAGGGAATCACTTCCTAAAGGACCGTTGTCTCTACTAAGAGCGGTGAAAATGTGAGACATCTTAGTCGGTCTCTGACCTTCCGCGCCAACATATAGAGGGTTTTTGGTCACTAAAACAAAGTTTGTAGTCAAGGCATCTGTTCAGGTGGTTGTGATCAAGTCATTTTCACAATTAAGGGGGCTCTCCCAATCCTTTTAAAGCAAGATTTTCACCTTAACAATGTAGGAACTTTAAGCACCACTAGGGTACTAAAAAAGATATTGGTTGCCACAACGAATTCACAGATGTCCACTATGAGACTAATCACAATGGAATTTTTTATATTTTGGTTTGGAAGGGCTTGGCTTTAGCCTATTACCAGTTGGGCAATCCACTCTCACTAGCTCTATTAAAGCACTTGGGAGGTAGCCACACCAGAAGAATTATATGAATTTCTCTTGCACCCAAGATCCACAAAGGCAAGGGGATAGGATACGTTCATATAATTTTTAGGATTACAATCTAAAAGACACTTCAAACACATAAGAAAATTACAACAATGCTTCTGAATTTTTGATCATCCCAAAAGGGCGAGAGCATAGTTTCCTAACATCGTTGTCATTCCTAAAATATCAAAATTGAAGCTCATTTTATAAATCTTGCATGTGGGTTCCTATTGTAATAAAACAAAACAAAATGCAAGGACAATGTTTAGCATGTTATCGATCAAGGCAACTTGCAAGATGATTTTTTAGTAGTCTTTATTTGAGTCTTCTTTTCAACGTCCTGCAAACCACATGTTAAGTTGTTTCAGAAATAAAAATCAGAAAAATATAGCAAACAACAAACAATAAACAAGATATGCAATGTATACTCAACTTATGCAAAACCTAGGGTTAAATATGAAAATCAATTGTTAGGAGCAATAATAACCAGCAAATAATCTAAATGACAACTCATATCATGCATTGAACCATGTGAAAAATAAGTGCAAGCTAATCATTAAATGCTCTTTTTTTAATTTTGATTTTTTGACCTAGTCAACAAGATTGGACCTGTATGACATGAATTCGGATCCCAAACCCTAAATGAAAAAAAGAGATCCCTGTTAAAAAATAGAGAGCTTTCTAAAAATGTCAGAATTTTAAAAAGATCTTTTCATTTGTTCCCTAGGGAGCCGTTTTCCCAAAATAGACTAGTTTTCATAAATCGACCAAATGAGCTATGATATTGCATCCAAATTTAAAATACAAAGAATGGACCCCCTGTAGAATTTAAATACCTTACCGAAAATGTAAAAATTTCTAAAAAATATGTTGATTTGCACTGAAAATTATTTTTTTATGAAAAATAAAGAAAAATTTGTAAAATTTCATGATACCTTGGAAAATTTTGAATTTTTTACTAAAGCTTCTCTAATATGTCACCAACCTGATAAAAAAATTTAGACCAAACTTCTAAGTCGTTTGGGAGATATGATCAAATCTTTGAAAATCTAGGGTTTTAGTCTCCAAGCAAATCTGCACAAGGGGTTAGCTCAAAAAATAATTAAAACCTGCATGTAAAGGTGGGTTGCCCCACGGTGGGCGCCAAAAAAGTGTGTTGAAATGTGACATACTTTTATGAGTCATTATATCCAAGATTTCTCAAGAATGAGGTCTCAAATGGCGACTCATAGCTCCCTATTCATGGAGTGCAAGGGTTTGTAATGGAGGCCCTCAATTTAGACCTAGTTATGCCCATGCATGTACACCATGAAATGAGAGATTCAAATAGGAAGACTAAGAATGCTAGTCTCCATGATCACCAAATATGCATTGCAAATGAAAATAGAAGCTATTCTATATGATAATAATGCATGAAAGCAAACTAATCTATATGATAACAATGCATGAAATGAAATATGCAAGCTTAATCTATGAAAGAAATATGAATCTAAATTAACATGAATCTACTCTAAATGGATAGCTATGGATGCATGAGAAGAAGACAAGAAGAAGAGAAGTTGCATGGTTCAAGCTCAAATGCTCAAACTCTCCTCCAAAATTGCTCTCCAAACCTGCAAATAACAATAGCATAAAAGTGTATATCTTGATTATCCAAATGAGAAGAAGAGGTTTCGTTTTAAAGAGCAATGGACGGTAGAGATTAAGAGGTAAAAAAGAAATGAGCAATGGTGGAGATTAAATATTGGTTGATCCATGTGCTCATATCTTCAAAAGACAAAATCAAAGGCTATGATTAAGAGGCAAAAAAGCCCACCACTTAGGAATACGTGTGAAGAAAAAGGAGCTTTATTTATTTATATTTAATTTATTTCTTTTTTCAACACAAAGAGGGATCTAAGTGGGGGTTTTATTTATTTAATTAAAAGAGGGATGTTCTTTCAATTAAATAAGATTATTTTATTTAATTAAAAGGGAGATTTTAATTAAATAAGATAAGATTATTTAATTAAAAGAGATTTTAATTAAATAAAATTATTTTATTTAATAAAAAGGGATTGTTTTGTTTTAATTAAATAAGATTATTGATGAAATGTTCAAACCTTAGGAAATATTGAAATAATTGAATTAATTATGATTTGATCAAGGAAATTGAATTGAATTGAAAATGTTGCAAATAGTTGATTCAAGAATTTGATAAATTGAAGAATGGGGGCCCATAGTCTAGGCGACCATTTTAGGGTGCATACAAGTCTCTTCTAGAATGATGAAGTTGGGTAGATATAATTCACAAAGCAGGTTCTTTTTCCAGGCAGGAAGGGTTTGGTACAAACCATAGAATTCTTGAGCTATCTTAAACTCAGAATCTTGATCCTTCATAGTCATCATTAGTTGAAACAAGATAAATTTCTCTTTCAGGCATATAGCATATACCCTAGGAGGGAGCCTGCAAGTTATAATTTGGTCAGCCAATTTTAGGGCATGATCTACCTTCTATTTGTGCCTCTTCAGTTTCTCCTTCAGGTCTTCTATTTCCTCCTTTTAATCATTGATCACTCTTTGCATTTTCTTCCTTTCTTCCTTCCACAGAGTTTTATAAAAAAAAAACTGATTGTACAGACTGAAGAGAAGGTATTTTAGAGTAGGTGGCCCACACTCTTCTGGCTGAGTATTTTGTCTCCTCTGTTCTCTATATGCCTGCTCTAAATAGTTGGTGAACCAAGTTCTCCAAAAAGGCACTAGAGCATTCTTAGAGTGTGAGTGAGCTAATATTTGAGGCAGTTGAAGTTCTTCCTCATTTCCTTCTTGAACACTTTGATGACTCTCTCTCCAGGTTCACTCTGACATGTGGGAGGCTCGTCATCACATAATAATCTAAATTTTGAGAAAGATCTAGAAATTTTGGTTGAAATGGGGAATTGTTTGGAACATACTCAACATGGGGCTCTACAACAAGTTTTTCTGAAGGAACAAATTGAATATCTAGGGAAACTTGAGGAATTTGTCCTCACATCTGAGAACTTCTCTATACATTTCAATAAGGTAGTTCAAGTAAACTATGATGCTAGTGGAAATGCAATTGGGGCTGTCTTGAGTTAAGAAGGGAGACCTATTGAATATTTCAGTGAGAAGTTGAATGGTGTTAAAAGAAGGTATTTAGTATATGATCAGAGATTTTATGCTATAATTCAAGTCTTTAAGAAATGAAGACATTATTTGTTACCCAGGGAGTTTGTATTGTATACTGGTCATCGAGCATTGAAGAATTTGAGTAGCCAAGGTAAGTTAAATCAGAGACATATGAAATGGATTGAGTTCATGCAGAGCTATACATTTGTGTTGAAACATAAGAGTGGTGTGTCAAATAGAGTTGTTGATGTCTTGAGTGGGAGAAGGACTTGGTTGACTAAAATGAAGATTACAATATTGGGATTTGATGATAAAGGTGTTGTATGAGGAAGATCCAGACTTCATTGAACCTTAGAAGGCTTGTAAAGAAACTATTGTTGCAGATAGAAGTAAGTGGCTAGATTTTTTTCATTCAAGATGGGATGTTGGTTAGAGGTAGCCAATTATGTATACCCATAAGTTCCATGAGAAATAATATTATTAAAGAGAAACATAGTGGAGGTTTAGTATGACATTTTCGCATTGATAAGACAGTAACTTTGGCGAGTGAGAATTAATCTTGGCCACAAGTTTAGAAGGATGGGAAAATTTTGTATAGATTTGTAAAGTATGTCAAGTTTCAAAAGGTAGTAGTCATAATGTGGGGTTTTATACACCTTTGAAAATACCAATCAAATCTTGGGAAGATATCAGTATGGATTTTGTACTTGGTTTGCCAAAAACAAAGAGAACCTATGACTCAGTCTTTCTGGTTGTAGACAGATTTTCTAAGATGACAAATTTCATTCCTTGTAGGAAGACTATAGATGCAGTACATGTAGATGATCTAGTTTTTAAGGAGATTGTGATATTACATGGATTACCTAAAAGCATAGTTTCAGAAAGGGATAGTATGTTTGTTGGCTATTTCTGGAGGACACTTTGCAAGAAGACGCAGACTGATTTGAAGTTTAATTCTACTTTCCACCAACAAATCAATGGATAGACATAGGTTGTGAACATGATTTTAGGGAATTTGTTGAGGTGTTTAGTTGGAGATAAGCCAAGAAAATGGGATTTAGTTTTTCCTTAAGCAGAATTTGCTTATAACAATTCAGTAAATAGGAGCACAAGAAAGACACCATCTAAGGTTGTTATTGGTTTTAATACTAAGGGAGTGGAATAATTAAGGGATCTCGGTCATAAATTTAAGAAGAGTGTTGAAGGAGAAGAATTTTGTAAGGTTTTGAAGTCATTACATGAAGGAGTGAGACGTCATTTGGAGGACATGAACTGAGTTTTAAAAAGAAGGGCATACATGAAATGTAGACATGAGGAATTTCAGGTAGGAGATGAAGTTATGGTGTACTTACAGAAGGACGGATTTCCTATTGGTACTTATAACAAATTAATTATGAAGAAATTTGATCCTTGTAAGATATTGAGGAGATTTGATTCAGAGAATGCATATGAAGTAGAGTTACCAGAAGACATAGATATATCACCAGTATTCAATGTTGTAGACTTGTATGAGTATCATAAATATGATTTCAGTAGTAGTGATGGGTCCATTGTGTTATTCTTGTTGCAAGGGTTGGATAAATCTCTTGGAGTTCCCTCCATCCTTGACTACATCAGACCATCTCCATTGAGGAAAATTTGGTCATGACTATGTCATATGGTATCAGAGAAAGGATGAATTCCCAGTGTTAGCAGATCGAGTTCCTGAGCTTGTAAAGTCTTGGTAATGTTTGTTGTGGGGTGGAAAAGCTTATATTTAGCCTACAATTGCAGAGGATTTGCGCAAGGGGCTCACTAAGGAAATTGTTACTGGTTGAGAACTTGTTTGGATTGGAAGGCATACAAAGAGTGAATAGATCACCAAGTTGGAGGTAGGTTGCATGTGTGTTTGATACATCATTGAGTGAGAGGCAATTAACACCTTGTAATTATATCACCGAAGTTGAGGTAGTTTCACCTGAGGATTGGAAATATGCCCCCTAGAAGGCTAGAACAAATGATGGAGGACTTTAGAAATGAGATGAGGACTGGGATAATAAATGTATTGACTGGATTTCGAAGGAATCCTGAGACTTAAGAGGAATATGAGGAAGCTGCTGAAGCTTTTGAGACTATAGATGCTAAGATCCCTGCAAATGAAGAAATATTGTTAAGGGCTATGACACAAGTAAGTAAAATTCATAGGATGGATGTTTCTACATTCACTGGTTCATTATATCCTAAGGGTTTGATAGATTGGATTGGTGAACTAGAAGATTACTTTGAGCTTGAAGATATCAGAGATCCATAGAGGGTTAGGTTAGCACAAACTAAGTTTAAGGGTCATTTATCCTTATGGTGGATATAACTACAGAAAGATAGAGAGGAATATGGTGAAATTAAAGTAATTAGATGGAGGGTGATGGTTTCTATATTAAAGGCTAAATTCATTCCTGAAGATTATGAATTAGAATTGTTCAAGAAATTGTAGAGCTTAAAGAAGAAGGACATGAGTGTGAAGGAATACACTGAAGAATTCTATAAGATGACTATCAGATCTAGACACTGAGAGGTATCTAAGGAGAAGGTAGCTAGGTGTATTAATGGCCTAAGATTTAATATTCAGGATGAGTCGAGTATGTTGAAAAATTATATAGTGAAGGATGCTTATCAGTATGCATTGAGGGTATAAGATAAGTTAAATAAAAGATAGGGTAACCATAGAGGGAAGGAGAAGCATACATGTATCAATGGAAAAGAGAAGCTAAGTATTGAGGTAGAACTTGATCAAAGGACACTTAGAAGAGGGAATGGTAGCAAAGAGTTAAAATATACTTGTCTCAAGTATGGTGGCATAGGACATAGAGGTTTTCAATGTTCTGAAGGATCTAGTAAGAAATTGGGTAGATAAAATCTTATGGCACATGAGGAGCAGGCTACTGATTAAATTGAGGAAGGTATCTCAAAACCTGAGATATGAGAGTCTCTTATGCTTAGGAGAATTATGTTGAGTGAGAAAGAACTTGAACCTTTACAAAGGAGGAATTTGTTTAAGATTGTTCAAAAATCAGGAGGTAAGTGTTGTAAAGTTGTCATGGAGGTGGTAGTACTGATAATTTGGTATCAAAAGAGATAATGGAGAAGCTTGTCTTGAAGAGGCTTAAACATCCATTTCCTTATGAGATAAGTTAGTTTTCAGATGATGACAGGGTGGGGGTGAATGAGAAATATTTGGTCAACTTTAGCATTGGACCATACAATGATAAGGTGTTGTGTGATGTCGTATCTATGAGTACTTGTCACATTTTATTGGGTCAAACTTGTCAATTTTATAGGGGAGCGATTCATGATTACAAAAGAAATTTGGTCACAGTAAAGAAGGATAGACAAAAATTTACTTTGGTTCCTTTAAAGGAGGTTGAGGGGAGAAGTGAAAGGAATATAAGTATGGTAAATGGTTATTGTTTAGAGAAGAATAATATAGAAGTTAGTAAGGATCAAAAGAAGGATCTTGAAGGTAGACTCAAGAACAAGTTGGTATCAGATTGTAAGAAGGGTAAAGTGAAGCAACATAAGACTTTGGTTACTGACCAGATGAAGGCTTGTAGCAGAAGTAAGATGTGAGATTTTATAGAGTAAGTGAAAAGAAGGATAAGTGGATGGATCTGTCAGAAGATGGAGCATAAGTGCAGAGGCAGAGAGTTGCAACAAAGAGGATATTTGGATCAAGAATGAGCATGGGATTTATGTCCCTCATCCTGTCAAATGTTCATAAGTTTCTCTTATAGAACATTTTCTTCTCACTAGGGGTGTCTGATGCATGAGCATCCTTGGGTCATTGGAAATATAGCATCACCCAAGAATATTTCCATTTTAGTTTTGTTTCAGTTAGTCATTCTGTCTCTTGTTGTGTTCCTTGGTTTTAGATCATTGGCTACTGTGAACCTGAGGGTTTGTTCTGGACATCATGATTTACCTATGTCTGGGTTCACACCTCATTTGGATGCTTTTTTGTGGAGATATTAAATATTCTTTGTTAGTTCTATACGTTCTTCATCTTCTAATGGTCAGTTGAGGTTTTTTGATCTCGTGAAGCATTTTCTCAATTGAGGAAGATTGATGACTAATATCTTGATGTTATTGGATATTTAGTCGATGTCTCTCTTGAATCATGCATCATTTCTATATCTTAGCATTGAGATCTTTATGATTTGGGTCCTGGCCTATATTATTATATTACATTTTCTTATTCTTGGAAAATGTAATTGATCTGGTCAACTTATGAGTTGTGAAGGATCTATATATTGAGGCTCTTAATCTTTGTTTGGGGGCAGTCCTCGGGAGATAACCTTAGAAGGTGATAATTAGGGTTTAGATATACATTCCTATTGTAATTAGGCATATATGCCAAAATCTTGTAATATGCATGTTGCAGGCCAGTATGATGTAAATACCTGATTCTATGATAATACAAAGATTTGTTATAACATGTTGATTGTCTATTCCTATTTCCGAGTTGGTTATTTCTGTTGTGTTAGCTCTTGTCGAAAGGTTGGATCTTATCCATTAGGGACACTCTGAACATGACTGTGTCAGATCAAGAAGCTCTTGAAGGTGATCCACCTCAAGCATGACTTTCTTGTCCCAGACCTAAATTTGTAACATAATATTTGAGAAAATGGAAGGTTTGGAGAAAAAAAATTGTATTAAAAAAACAACGAACAAAAACTATAGAATTCCTATCTTTCCATAAAGAAAACAAAATATCTATCTTGAAAGCATGCAAAATTTGCATATACTTGAAAAGGATGTAAGGTTAATCCCCCAAGAGAGCCATATGCTAGGAGAAGGGCTTTAATCGAAAGGGGCAAAAAAATCATGAGTCAAAATCCAAAGTTGATGAGCATGGTGACAACCAAAAAAGATGCTTAAATGACTTTGGGTGCCTACAAAATAAGAAGTGGGGGTCCTAAATACCCATATCTCAAAGGAAATAACCCATAGGAAAGCCTTAGAAAAGAATACACTAGGTTGATGGACAAGCTTAGGCTCAACAAAAATTGACCAAATATTGTGAATTATGCATTGCAAAAAATCAAAGGTGACTACATATGTCACTGTAAATTTAAAGTAGGCACCATAGGAAGGTGCAAATAAAGCCAACAATATCCCAAATGTGGCTTAAAATTGTAAAAAGAAGTATTGGGAGGCCAACCAAACTTTCCACCAAGGTTGACAGTATGAGCACTAATTTTATGGATCATATGTACTAGAAGAGTCAACAAAATGACACAAAATGTCTCTTGATTTTGTTGAGAGAGCTAATACTAAAGCTTTAAATTCTCCAAAGAATGGATGTTCATATAACTCTAGAGAAAAAATCTCGAGGGGTACAAATACCTTTCTTGTGAAATGACAAGGCATGAACCCTAGGAAAATGAGCTAAATGGAGCCCTTGGTATTGAGTAAGTGGAGACCACCATAGGGTGTGCTAGTTGAAGGAAAGCTTTTCCCTAAACCTATAACCAACCCATAAAATATAGGGCTTAATGTATTCCCAAGGATTCTATATACTCTTGCCAATAAAAGTGCCCTAGACATGAACAACTTATTTCATGAATAAAAGTGTTTGAAAACCAATCCCCTTCCAAGAAAGCCAATTGGTTGAAAAACCAAAAGAAATGTAATGCCTGAGAAGAATTTAATAGGCTTCATTACCAAAAATAGCTCACACAATCCATTTAAAACAGAGACCCACCCCTTGCCAATGAGTGAAAAGGATCCCAAGACCTCTTGAGTTCTATGGGAGACTTTATAATTATCAAGGAACGTGCTGAAAGCCTTTGTGGTCTTCAGAAGAAGCCCATAAAAAGTTACAAAGAAGTTTCTCAAGCTTCAGATAGGAAGCTTTGAAGGGAGCCCAACAAGAGGAGTAGTATAAATGAGTGGCTTTGGAATTTTGGAATAAAGATATAATTTACGAGCTAATGAAAGTGGCTTGGTGATATAATAGTGAGATTTTTCTCAATTCTAGAGAGGACCACATTCCAAAGGCCAGCTGAAGAAACCTGGAAGACAAAGGGAATGCCCAAAAATCTAAAAATTAATTAAAGAAAAATAAAAATAAAAGTATTTTAATATTTAAAAACATTCCATATCTTGTGGCTAGTATAAAGAGGCGTGATTTACTATACACACATGACCATTATATGGAAGAGTGTATCAAATATTTTAATACTTTCATTAAATTTATTAAAAAAATATCTTAAGTCTATAATTTAATTTTATCTAAGATATTTTGTTAATTCTTCTTCTTATTATTTTAATGTATTTATCTTGAGATTTTATAAGATATTTATAAACCTGGCCTGTCTTGGAACGAAATTATGTCTGGTTATATTGATGTCCTTGACTTTGGTGTTAACAAATTTTGGTCTGTCCTTACATGTAAAATCCTTTGGGTACTTTGGAAGGATAGAAACCGAGAGTTTTTTCAAGGTGAAATAAGGAAATCTACTAAGTTTAATTTTAAACTCACCCACTTTCTAGTAATGTCACAGGTTTCAATGCTTCTACGAATTCCTAAAAGCAAATTTATGATGTTGGTTCTTGAGGGATCTATGCAAATTTTTAAAGATGAAGTTAAAATAGTGTAATACATTAAAGACTATCAATCCTTTATGAATCTTAGGGAGGTGGATGAGCTCAACAAAATTATAGAAGATTGTATACTTGGTAACTCTACTCATACCAATATCGATGAAAGTGTGGCTCGAGGTGACTGGACATGGGACTCTTCGGTGAATATCAGTTCTATGACCAGAAACAACATTCCCAATACAGAGGGAAATGATGGATGGAGTTGATAGAGACAATGGATTTTAATGTTTTGGTTTATATTGGTTTTGAGAAGTTCATATTTGTAATTATATATGTCACTCTAGAAATAATGGAACTCTGATGTAGAAAGCTATGAAAAAATGTAACTATTGATACATATGCATGTAGAAGTTGGAAACTACAATTGAAACAATTGTTATATTTCCATTGATGGAAAACCTTAACTAGTAAGATAGTTGCTATCTTGTAAAGTGCCATATTAATTGATTGATGAAGAAGATTTGAAAAGGAGAGATAACAAGAAGAACTGGTGAAATGGTTGAGTTATGTGAAACTAGAATGGGTACTTGATGAGATCGCACCTTGACAAGGTAATGTATTTTTTTATCTTAAGTCTAAGTGAAGTTTGGATGACTACGAGATTAGTCTTGACCGAGTAATAGAGCAGGAGATTAAGAAACTTAAGTTTGTGCCGAGTGATGTGAGTGTCGACCGAGCATCAATATTTTCTGAGCGTCAGAGAATTACTGAATTATCTAGTGATGACCAAGCGATAAAACACAATATTGACCGAGTGTCAGTATTATGATAGTTTGAGAGAGATTTGAGATCCCAACTGACATAGTCAATTTTCTTGGGATATGTGAAGCATATTTAAGATAAGGATGATTGTTGTGGAGAATTAAATGAGCATTTAATATATGTTTAACTATTTTATGTATGGATTCAAGGAGTTTTAGGATGTATTCTACAATGTAGATGGAAACAAAATGTTGGAAGGATTCATTGGATCTGACCAAACCCTAAGATCTATGGTGATGATGAAGCGATAATAAATCAAGCTACCTGATCAGAGAGGTATAAGATTAACCTAATTGCAGGTTATATGTGTATGGTATGAGGTTAATTTAGTTGATTGGCAAAATCTAAGCATAATGAAGAGAAGGTTGGAGAGAGTAGTACATGACTGCACTATGGTGATTACTTGAAGGATTTCCGAGTAGATCTGAGTGATAGAGATGACAATGAAGGTTAGTCAGTGAATTAGCATATGAGATACAATTGGACTTGTATTTGCAAAGTTATTTGTATGTTTCAGATCACAATTTGTTGTTACTTTCTAACCATTGTATCAATTTCAAAATCCTTTTAAACAAGGTTGACCTAATAGTCATATTGTTAAATCCTTTATTCAAGGTGACATTCTAATGGAATGGTCTAATTCCTCTAACAAGGATCGCTTATAATAGAGTGATTAAATCCTTTAACCAGGTCACATTTAACAGTGTGTATTGTAACCTTTAACCGGGTTGGCTTTTCATAGAGCTCACTTTAGAAGAGTGAAAAATTGGTAGCATGTTACTAGTGGTTTTTACCATATTGGGTTTCCATGTTAAATCTCGGTGTCATACTTGTGTGAATTTTATTTGATGTGTTGTAATATTAAGAGTTTATATTTTGTAAGTTGATCACATTAGGATAGTAAACTGCAAGTTTATATTGTTGATTATATGCTATAGAAACCGAGTGGATTACTGAGTGGATCTGAGTTGGTTGAAGTGTTTGAAAGTTTAATTGGTACATATGAACCTTAGATAACTGATTCACCCCCCCTCTCAGTTATTCTAAATTGTTCTAACAATTGGTATCAAAGCTTTGTGGTGCTTGTAGAGAAAATTTTGAAGGTACTTGAAGCTAAAGATCAAAATGTATAAAAAGGAGGTACCAAGGCTGAACAAGGAGAATTTCCCTACATGGAAAAGTTTGATGAAGCTACACCTAGCTGGAATTGGAGATGCTTCAAAATACTATATGGAAAATGATTACATAAAATTTCCTACTATTATGATAGCTCAACAAATGAAAGAAAAACAAGAACACAACCAAGCAATGTTGGAGATTGCATCAGCCCTAAGCTATCCTGAATTTGAAGACATAAAAGATTGAAAAAATGCAAAAGAAATGTGGAATACACTGAAAACTATCTATGGAGGTGATACAAATGTACTCAGATCCAAATCTGAAAGCTTGAGAGGTAAGTTTGATGAGATGAGAATGCAAGATGGTGAAATTGTCGTTCAGTATTGTAGTCGAGTTAAGGAGGTTGTAAATGCTATTAGAGGAGCAAATTGAACTATTAGTGATGATACTATTATTAGCAAGGTACTGAGAACCTTACTTCCTATATATGTTATTAGAGTATCTGTTGTACACAAACTGAGATGTACTCCTGGTAACAACTTAACTCTGGAAGGACTAGTTGGTAGAATTACTACTTTTGAAATGTCAAATTTTGATACTTTCACTCTTCACCATGTTGATTCTGCATTCAAATCATAATTGACTCTTCATAAATCAAAGAAAGGAAAAGAAAGACATGTGAATAGTGATAGTGACACTTCTGATGAAGATCTTGATGAACTTGAAGCACTTATGGCTAGAAGACTACCCAGAGGAAGAGGAAAATTCAAAGGTAAGCTTCCTATAATTTGTTTTCCATGTAACAAAGTTGGTCATATTGTTGCAAGGTGTCCTGACAGGAATGACAAATATGAGAGAAGAGAAAGAAAGTATAAAGACAAAAGGGATGACATAGATTTTAGAAGGTATAAGGACTATAAAGACAAAGGTAAGAAATCCTGCTATATTGTTGAAGAAGAAACTAACAATGAATATGATAAATCTGAGAATGAAACAGAAACACCTAATGAACCTGAAATTAACTTTGATGATGGATCTGAGGATGAACAACAAGAGAAAATGAGACCAGAGCCTACACTAGAAAAATATGTAAGAAGACATCATAAACATGATCAAATTATTGGAGATAAAGATTCAGAGGTCATGACAAGAAGCAAATTGAAAAGGCAGACATGCTTATTGTGTGAATTTGAGCCAAAATTAGTGAAAGATGCTTTAGGAAATGAAGATTGGATACAGGTCATGAATAAAGTGTTAGGATTAAGTAATACTAAGAGGGGGGTGAATCAGTATTACAACACTTTAAATTAAACTTAAACCAATTCCAAATAAACCATATGATTGCAGAAATGAAAAAAACATAAGAAAATAACACACAACTCATTACACCATTATTTGTTGTCAAGGAAACCCTGGCCAAGGGAAAACCCCGGTGGGGATGTTACCCACAAGCATGCACTAAAGTATAATGTCCCTTTTAGGAGACCTAGCCCTATTAGGAGCTTAGTATTACATAGTACATTTCCTTGTTAAAGGAATATCAACCCTGTTAAAGGTATACAACACCCTGTTAGGGTTACACTGGGCTTACAACTCTTACAATCAATACTTTTGTTACCAAGTGTTCTCAGTAATGAACAAAAAAAAGCATCACCAATGCTTAGATAGTTCCAGTTGTAGCTCTTAACAATATTTGTCAACCTCTGATCTTGCATCTGCCATCAGTCATCTCTAATATCTCTTTCACATCTTTGATTTACAAAATGTTCTTCATATATATATATATATATATATCTTTTTCATCATTTAGTCGGCTCTCAAATACAATATAAAATAGAATAAATACTTATACAAAAAGTAAATACAATGTCAACGCTCTTGTACTATCAAATTATAGGTAATTAACAATAAAAATCCAACATAACATGTTTGGATTTGACCTTATACTCCCTTAATCATCGTGACTGTTCAACTGCTTTGTTTCACTGTTCTACTATCTTTGCATGTCTTCAAAACACTCTAACTCTTTGCGATCAACACCAAAACACAAGAGACCCTAACTGAAGGTCATACATATCCCACAGCGTCTTCTTCTAAGCTCTCAAGTCATCAAACATCATATATGATCTTTGTTGTCCAAAATAATACTGTTATATTATGTACTTTTGTTTCTATACTTAGTCATTTTGAAGACTATATCTCCAAAATTGTACCTAAATACAAGTGATCATTATATCATATGTGTTTCCATAAATGAAAACCCTCAAGTGTCTCATAACATACCAAAAACATCACTTGCCAACAATCTCTCCCTTTGGCATTGATGGCAACACTTAGCGAAAAATGACTAAGTGTCTCAACTCACTGATCTCTCTTTTTCTTCCTTTTCTGCTTCTCTCATTTTTCTTCTCTTTCCCCCTTTGAAAAAAATGGCAAAGGTGTACTCAAAATTTACAAAAATATAGAATTAGCTCTTGCTCACTAGTTTAAGAACATCTTGAAAGGAATCTTCCATGATCTTCACTTATGCATTCCATGACTCTATCAACAACTAACTAACTAACATGTATTAGTCAATTTAGTGCATATGATGAAGTCTCTGTTACCTTTAACTCTGTGGGCATATAATTTTTCAATGAATCTATTGTCTTCTCCATATCAGATAGATGAACTTAAAGAATTGATAGCTTGGGAGTGATTAGACTCTTCAGCAAACCAAATCTTGTCATTACTCTCCCTTTCTCTATATCCAAGACATTCATCTTATCATAAATGTTTGATACCTCTTTGTCCATCTCCATTACAGATTGTGAGGAGGTCTCACAACTGTTCATCATGCTATTCAAAGTAGCCCCATCCTTCGCAATAATGTCTTTAATATTCTGAATGTGTCTGATAGGGTTCATACAATAGTTGTATAACATCCTTCCATGTGTGACACAACTTTTGGCTTTTGATGTGGCTGATCTCAGAATGCTCAAGTCTCATTAAACAGACTGGCATACTTCCTTAAACTTCTTCTCTAGATATCTTTTCTCTACCTTCTCTTTAGCGATCTTCACTAAAGACTCATAGTGACCATCAAAATCATCTAGTGCCATATTCAGATTCTTTGCATCATCTTTTCCTTGAAAAACAATAGGTACATGAAGTAATCTATTCACAGTATCAACTGCTTTAATGATTACCTTAGCCTTTTTGTCTCCTTTCTACTCAGATCTTTCTTTTTCCTTTGTGAATGCGATGAAGGATAGTCTCGCCAGTTCATCCTCATCCATACTGTCAACATCTATGCTTATAGATTTATCCTTGCTTTCCAAAAATAGAGTAGTGGATGTGTCAATTTAATGTTTTACCTAAACTCTTGCCTCTTCTTCTTTTGTTGTATCTATCTCATCTCTCTATTTTGATTCTTCTTTATGCTCTTCCTCTTGTTGTCCCTCTTCTACATCTGCCATTGTATTATCACTATTTCCTTCAAATGGGTCTTTTTCATCAACTGAAATGTCAAGGGTCACAGGCACACCCGAAACATAGAAATCTAGTTGCTTGTCAATGCTTACTTTGCTTCTCTCAACATTTGCCTCAATTGCCTTAGAGCTCTCTCCAATTCCTATAGGTGTAGGCATAGTAGATTTAGGAGGTGAAGTTTTCTTAGGAATATTTCTCATAAGTATTTGATCTAATGCCTTTTGAGTATCCTCTATGACTTCATCATATCTTTTGCCCATAATTTTCACTAATCTTTCTTTTGTTCTCAAAAAAGGTTTGATTTCTTCAAGTATTCTTTTTCTCTCTTATACAGAAACTGTTGGAAACATATCCTCAATAGCTTGACTCCTAATCGCCTCATCTTCTATAAATGCAATTTGTTTTATAATCTCCAGTTTACCATGCAATTACTCAGGTATACAACTCTCTATCTCTAATAGATTCTTCTTGCAAGTAAGTAGATGATTAATTACTATGTCCTCAATCACTAGTTTGTCATATACCTCATACCTGTCATAGTATTTTTTCACTGAAACAAGATTCCCTTTCTCAATAGCTCTTTTCTCTAGCATCTTAAAATCTAGCTTCCATAAATGTCTTTCATTTGTGGTCTCTTTTTCAAATTTCTTCTCTTCTCCTTCAGTCCTTTGCTCCTTGGGTGGTGAATCCAATTTAGTGGATCTTGTGTTTCTCTGAGGTACAAGTTTTGTTGTTTCTTCATGTGATGTCTTCTATGGTGGTGAGGGTGTAGATACATCTATCACTATAGAAAGTTGACTAACTACCTGTTCAATTTCTGGATGTGGAAGGGCTGCAGTAGTAGTGCTTGCCAACCCAAGAGATCTCTCTGCTATCTTCTTCATTACTTCTCTCATCTCCTCTTTAGTTATCCCTTCCTTAGCTGCATAGTCATCAATTGTGTTTTCTACTCTTCTCTTCCTCATACCTCTAGTTTTCTCTTCTCTAACTTTAGGTGATTTCTCTTCATATGTGCCCCATCTCTCCTCAGATGTATCGACTTCAGATGCCAACACATGTTCAACTTGCATGATTAAAACTTATGAACTGACTTCATAGCCCATAGGGTAACACCATTTCTTCCTTGGTCCAACTACCTCAAAACATACACAATCAATTTCAACCATGAAACAGATTGTATCCTTATATCTCTCAACTAACTCTTCATGAATTATGAATCTTTCTTTCATTTTTCCTCTGAAGTATTTTGGTCATCCCAAATAGTTCTCCATCCACCCATGTGTTGTTTTGTCTTCTGTAACTTTGTGATATCTGAATACTAGTGGGTATGATGTCTTTCCATGCTCTAGGGTGTATGTCAGGGAACTTATGCTCAATATGGATATACATGTGAACTAGAAGTGAGTCAAATCTAAAAGCCTTAGATTTATCCTACTTTACTAACTTCACATTTTCTAAAAAAAATTGTGCTAGAACCTCGCAGAGGTTGAATGTAGTATTTTCCTTTACCATACTATAAGCCATCATAATAAATCATGCTGAGACTGAATTAGGTCTACTGTTGTAGCAAAGTTTATATCCAAGTATCATTGCAACAAGTCTTACATCTTGTAGGAAAATGTCATTCACTGTCATTGCTTGCCTGTCCCATTTTGAATGTGTTAGGGTTTCAACTTGTTTCTTTATATTTTTTTCTGCTATAGGGATAACTCCAGTGTTGTCTAACCTATTTATGTCATTAATCAATTGACTACAGATCTTAACAGGTTGGTCCCCTATTCAAATGAATTGGTCATGAACTTTGCTAAGTATAATTTTGAACCATTCTTCTTCGCTGAATTCATACAAGTCCATTATTTTCATAATGCTCAAGTTTTCTAGGTGTTTGAACTCATCCTTCATTTTACCATCATCATCTAATATGTCTCCCATTTCGGTAGCAATCTCATCATCTCCCAATGTCTCATATTTGCAATGTATATAAGCCCTAATATCTTCTACGTGCAAGATGTCGTGTGGTGTTTGGGAAAAAACTCCTTCAGGGTCGTCTTCACAAGACATGAATGGATGTAACTTGAATTTATATCTAGGTCTGTCCACAATATCATAAATCAATGGTGCATCCATAACTTTTGCTTGAGTAGATAGTCTAAATACCTTAAATACGCTAAATTATGGACTTCCACTTCGATCAATCACGCAATGTGGCTGCTTGGTAGACTAATAAGCTCTACACTCTACTCTCCTTGGTCATTTCTCTTCAAATGGTGAAGAAATAAGTAACTTAGATGTCTTTTATTCATCGTTGAGTGAGAAAATACACTTTCCCTAATAAACTCAACTTCGCACACTAGCTAGTCAATCACAAATCTCGTGATCACGGAATATGAATCTTCAGATGTTGTGATCATAGATATAGGTTCCATAATGTATGCATACACTATAACCAAGCTCTCATGAGCTTACTCCTCAGAATCAAGGGCTGGATATAATCTGGTATCTTCATCCAATGCTCCCCCTAAGGCCATGTTCGGTCATTTAGGTTGATTCAACTTTGTTAGCATCAAGCGAAGATTCAATAGCATCTACTGTCTCTACCTGAACCAATATCTCATTTGACTCTTTGAATTTCCATACCTTACCACTATTTTTATCTTCTCCTTTCTTGAAACAATTTTCAAATTCACTTTTGTATTCTGCAAGACTCTTACCAGTATCACTGTCATTCCTCTTTGCATCCATAAAAGGTGGTACTCTTCTGTTGTCTACTCTATTATACCTCCAAAACTTCACTATATGCCCTGGATTGTTACATTTGTAACATATAGGAGGAGGTATGTTCTGATTTACCTAAAACTTACAATACCTTGCAATGTGCCCAAGGTTATTACATTTGTAACATGTGGTTTTAACTGTTGATTCTCTCATGATGTTATCTTGTCTATATATAGATTGACCAGGTTTCATGCATTCTGCTTTCTTGTGCCCATATACATGACAATTAAAACAATAAATAGAAAAATATTTGAAAGGGGATTTACCTCTGCAATCTCTCTTCATGTGTCCAATCTTATTACACCCAAAACATCTACCTCTAAAAGGTTTGATTTGTTCTTTAGGTTCTTCAAGAATAGGTTTCTCTCCATCAGTCTTCGCATCATATTTTTCTTCTTGATTCTTAGAACATTCAAATTCATTGAAGCCAACACCAGTCATATATCCTTTAGGCATTTGTCTATCTCTTTGTTCATCGATCAAGTCACTGCTCATGTGAAGTCTCTCTATATGTTTCTTTGCTTTGACAAGTTCACCTTTAATGGTCTGATTATATTTCTCTAATTCCAGGTACTTGTTCTTGTAGTGGTCAAGTTCAATCTTCATCTATCCCATCAGAATATTAGCATCCTTCAAAGCTTCTTCGGTTTTATTCTTAGTATCCTTTTCTTGTCGAATCTCTTTATCCAATGTTCATGATTAAGCTTTATAGTATCATTCTCTTGTTCAAGTTGTTTCATCTGATCTGAATTATCATTGTGTGAATCCTCTTTTATCTGAACCATAAGATCTTGTCTCTGACTCCTGGAAAGTTCAAGCTGATCTTTTATTTTCTTAATGAATCCCTAAGCTCTTCTTAGTTTGAATCTTAAGTCACCATTCTCTGCTTTTGCTTTGTCAAGGTCTTCAAGTGCTGCTTCAAAGTTTTCTTCCAAACTTACAGAATCCGTCTTTATCTCCCTTAAGTTGTTAAAATTTCTCTTCAAGGGCCAACAACTCTGATACCAATTGTTAGGATTAAGTAATACTGAGGGGGGGGGGGGG
>MU224352.1:499495-534851 GCA_018584345.1 Thuja plicata | reverse complement strand
CACTTAGAGGCAAAGTGACCAAGCTTTCCGCAATTGAAACATTTCAGACCAGACTTGCCTCTGTTTTTGTTAAAGCCTTTTTTCAGCCTTCTAATGAGGTAAGCTATTTCCTCATTTGAGTCCTCATTCGAGCCTTCACTTAGATTTGGATACTCAAATTACTTAGTTTTAGAGGACCCTTCAACCGTAGTCCTCATTTCATATGTAGTCAAGATGCCATGTAGCTTGTCAAGAGTAAGAGTATCCAAATCAGACATTTCTTCTACAGCAGATACCTTAGCATTGAATTTCACGGGATGAGTGCGAAGTATCTTCTGCATTGTGGTTTTCTCTTCAACATTCTCACCCAAACCTTTTAGAGCATTGACAACTTCGTCAATCCGGAGAAAATAAGCAGCAATGCTCTCATCTTCTTTCATACGAAGACCTTCAAAGATAGCTCTATGAGTTTGAACTTTCGCCTTCCTTACTTTATCATCTCCGTGATAAGCATTGAATAGCTTATCCCAAACTTCTTTTGCTGAAGCGTAGTGCATGACCTTTACAAATTCAACTTCAGTTAGACCACACGACAGAGCATTCATAGCCTTGGCATTATTCTCAAAATCCTTTTTACCATCAGCATCCGCAGGAGGGGTAGAAGGAATAGTGTAACCATTTACAAGACTGAGATAGACATCATAGCCAAGGGACATGATGTATGTCTTCATGCGAACACTCCAAAAGGCATAGTTGTTTCCATCGAAAAGAGGTGCACGATTTGTAGCCAGACCTTCTAAGGCACTCATGATGGTCACAAGCATCGAACTCTCGAGCTTTTAAGCACTGGAAGAGAGTGACTGGCTCTGATACCAATTGAAAAACGCACAATACTGAGAGGGGGAGGGGGTGAATCAGTATAAAACACAGACTTGAAAAAAAGGAGAAGCAGGAAATATTAAGCACACAACAAAGAAGACAGGACACGCAAAATTATCTCGTGGAAACCCAAGACGGGAAAAAAACCACGGCATCACTAATCCAATGGGCAACAACCCGTTACAACTGAGAGCTACAACTCTCCTCCATCGTTCAAGATCAGGCTCCAACCTGATTCAGAAGGCAGCTACCTTCCTTACAAACATGAATGATAAGACAACACAAAAAATACGTTTTGTATCTTCACAGATATATGAAGACGCTATAGGAATATTGAAACTTGCCAAAGAGCGTTCTCAACACGGTCTGCATACGTAGAAGTCGACTCACCATACTGTCAATCCCGTCTTTTTTTCATCAACACCAGCAATAGTTAAAACGGTCACTGCTACACTTACATGTTTGCCTTGTATCTTTCAGCTTTTCGCCGCCCCTGGTTTTTGTATTTTTTGTTCTTAAAAACAACTTGCCACACCCGATAGTCGGTTACTGTTTTTTAGCGGCCCACTCACTTATTTTTAAAAAAGACAAAGTCGCCATAGACAGTTACGTAACCAGCAGATGTAATCGTTTTTATATATTTATCCATTTTGTTCGAACACCCACTTACACGTATATCACAAACTTCCTTATTCTCGATACCTGCTGCCGGTGCATTCACTATTTAGTGTTTTGTAACTTCCTCAAAATGTGTCGACACCTGTTGAAGTCTTGATAATAATCTGGGTGCTGTGAAAACGTGTCTTTATTCTAAGTATGATGATCTTCAATGACAGAGTCCTTTTCTAAATACGCACACCTGTTGTAACCGCTGCTGCCACACATGAACACGTGTCTGATCCAGTTCGAAACACTTGCCAAGACGGATAAGCAGCTCCTGAGAAATATGTATAAGTATATGTTTTAACTTATTTGTAGTGCTCTGCGTTAGAGAATGATTGCCGAGCATAACTAGGAAGCCGTTTTTTTGTTTCCTCTGCCAAACAAAAAACATCATTACACTTGTCCAGACAACAGTTACACTAAAGACCAGAGACACACAAAGGAAAATAACTCAGAACCATCCGACAGCTCATCCTTAGCATAAGCATTTTCTAGAAAGGAATCAGTCATAGCAGTGAACTTCATTCGAACATCCTTGAAAGTGAACAAGTGACATCATACAAACAGAGATTAGAGTGCAGAGGCCAGATCACTGACAATTTGAACCTTACAGCAGAACACAACACAAATGGCAATTCGAGAAGCATCAAATGACAAAAAACAACACAGGGCCCATAAAATGAAGTTTGACCCGAGAATATGAGCTATTGAATGGGTTGCCTTTGTTACTTTCACAATATTTACACTTCCAAAAATATGAACCACCTCCTGCAACCTGTTGTATTCTTGTGGTATGTCTTCATAAAGGAGATCCTACATCAATTTTGAAATTATCACCTCCTTCCCTTGCCACTAAACTTTGACTACCGGTGGTGGCCATTCTTTCACAATACAATGTAATCTCAAAACAATCCATTAAAGGACTCAAGAATGGGATCAAATGCTTACCTTAGATGCACAAAACTTCTTTGTGGAAGCAATCCCTTGCCCTATGAACGATCCCTTTCAACAAGAATCAATTTGCTTTCAACAAGCAAAAATGGAGATCAAATGAAAAAAGAGTGCAACTGCAAAACAAATTAGCTAAAAATTGTTTGGAAGACCTCTTTTAGTGACGTTTTAGGGTTTAGAAGAAAAAATAGATAAAAAAAATCTATTTAGCACATGTTTTAAAGTGCCTTAAGTTAAAAAAATGAATAAAAAAATCATTTTTTTTGTTTTCTAGGCAGTCAGCCCGCGGGTGCTCCTGGATGCTCCTTGATGCTCAGTGGATGCCACCCGGAAGCGCATCACAGGCATCCGGATGTGTCTGGATGCCTGCCACATCCATACGCATCCGGATGCCTGTGATGCGCATCCGGGCAGCATCCACAGGGCATCCGCGCCCGATTCCGCCTTGGTGCGCATCAGCTTCCGGATCCGGCATTTGGAGGCCCGCATCAGCTTCTTAGTAAAATAGTGATATTGCTATCAGGATTCAACTGTGTAGTAGTTTACAAGAACCCATCTTCCATGAGAATGAATGAAACACTTAGCACTCATTGCATCTAGGTGATGCTCATAGAGGTGAAGCACCGAGACTTCCTGAGAGGTCACCCATCCTAGTATTACTCCAGCTCAAGCATGCTTAACCATGGAGTTTCCTCCAAGGCTAAGCCCACTTTTCTTGCAACCCCATTGGCAAAACCTTCAACAAGTGTCGTGCCTTTTGAACCATTCATTAGAAAGCCTCTTAAGCTCACCAATTGGTAAGTAGGAGATATTTTCCACAACAAGTCAAGTTGTGATTTTGCTATCAAGATTCATCTCTGTAGTTTTTTGAGGCAAACTCATTGACCCATGTTTCACAAGTAGTAGTTCACAGGAATCCATCTCTCATGAGAATGTATGGAACACTTAGCACTCATTGTACCTAGTAGTTCACAGGAATCCATCTCTCATGAGAATGTATGGAACACTTAGCACTCATTGTACCTAGGTGATGCTCATAGAGGTGAAGCACGAGACTTCCTTGGAGGTCACCCATCCCAGTACTACTCCAGCTCAAGTGTGCTTAACCACAAAGTTTCGTCCAAGGTTATGCCCACTTTGCTTGCAACCCCATTTGCAAAACCTTCAACAAGTGTTGTGCCTTATGAACCATTCATTAGAAAGCCCCTTAAGTTCATCAATTGATAAGTAGGAGATATTTTCCACAAGTCAAATTGTGATATTGCTATTAGGATTCAATTGTGTAGTTTTTTGAGTCAAACTCATTGACACATGTTTAAATGAGTAGTGGTTTATAAGAACCCATCTCTCATGAGAATGAATGGAACACTTAACACTCATTGCATCTAGGTTATGCTCACAGATGTGAAGCCTTGGTACTTCCTGAGAGGTCACCCATCCCAGTACTACTCCAACTCAAGTGCACTTAACTACGAAGTTTCCTCTTAGGTTAAGCCCGCTTTGCTTGCAATACCATTTGCAATACCTTCTGCAAGTGTTGTGCCTTATGGAACATTCATTAACAAGCCCCTTAAGCTCATCAATTGATAAGTAGGAGATATTTTCCACAAGTCAAATTGTGATATTGCTATGAGAATTCAACTCCGTAGTTTTTTGAGTCAAACTCATTGACCCATTTTTCATGAGTAGTGGTTCACAAGAACCCATCTCTCATGAGAATGAACGAAACACTTAGCACTCATTGCATCTTGGTGATGCTCATAGAGGTGAAGCACCGGGACCTCCCGAAAGGTGGCCCGTCCCAGTACTACTCTAGCTCAAGCGTGCTCAACCATGAAGTTTCCTCCAACGTTAAGCCCACTTTTCTTGCAACCCCACTTGCAAAACCTTCAGCAAGTGTTGTGCCTTATGAACCATTCACTAGAAAGCCCCTTAAGCTCATCAATTGATAAGTAGGAGATATTTTCCACAAAAAGTTAAATTGTGATATTACTATCAAGATTCAACTGTGTAGTTTTTTGAGTCAAACTCATTGACCCGTGTTTCATGACTAGTGGTTCACAAGAACCCATCTGTCATGAGAATGAATGAAACACTTATCACTCATTGCACCTAGGTGATGCTCACAGAGGTGAAGCATTGAGACTTCTCGGGAGGTCACCCATCCCAGTACTACTCTAGCTCAAGCACGCTTAACCATGAAGTTTCCTCCAACGTTAAGCCCACTTTGCTTGCAACCCCATTTGCAAAACCTTCAGCAAGTTTGCGCCTTATGAACCATTCATTATGAAGCCCCTTAAGCTCATCAATTGATAAGTAGGAGATATTTTCCATAACAAGTCAAATTGTGATATTGCTACTAGGATTCAATTATGTAGTTTTTTGAGTCAAACTCATTGACCCATGTTTCATGAGTAGTGGTTCACAAGAATCCATCTCTCATGAGAATGAATGGAACACTCAACACTCATTGCATCTAGGTGATGCTCACAGAGCTGAAGAACTAGGACTTCCCGGTAGGTCACCCATCCTAGTACTATAGCTCAAGCGCGCTTAACCACAAAGTTTCCTCTTAGGTTAAGCTCACTTTGCTTGCAACCCCACTTGCAAAACCTTCAGCAAGTGTTGTGCCTTATGAACCATTCATTAGAAAGCCCCTTAAGCTCATCAATTGAGAAGTAGGAGATACTTTCCATAGCAAGTCAAATTATGATATTGCTATCGGGATTTAATTGTGTAGTTTTTTGAGTCAAACTCATTGACCCTTGTTTCATGAGTAGTGGTTCACAAGAACCCATCTCTCATTAGAATGAATGGAACACTCAGCACTCATTGCGCCTAGGTGATGCTCATAGAGGTGAAGCACTGAGACTTCCCGAGAGGTCACCCATCCCAGAGTTGCTTCAGCTAGAGCACGCTTAACCACAAAGTTTCCTCCAATGTTAAGCCCACTTTGCTTGCAACCCCATTTGCAAAACCTTCATCAAGTGTTGTGCTTTATGAACCATTCATCAGAAAGTCCCTTAAGCTCATCAATTGATAAGTAGCAAATATTTTCGACAACAAGTCAAATTATGATATTGCTATTAGGATTCAATTGTGTAGTTTTTTCGAGTCAAACTCATTGGCCCATGTTTCGTGAGTAGTGGTTCACAAGAACCCATCTCTCATTAGAATGAATGGAACACTTAGCACTCATTGCGCCTAGGTGATGCTCACAGAGGTGAAGCACTGAGACTTCCCGAGAGGTCACCCATCCCAGAGTTACTTCAGCTAGAGCACGCTTAACCACGGAGTTTCCTCCAATGTTAAGCCCACTTTGCTTGCAACCCCATTTGCAAAACCTTCATCAAGTGTTGTTTTTATGAACCATTCATTAGAAAGTCCTTTAAGGTCATCAATTGATAAGTAGCAGATATTTTCGACAACAAGTCAAATTATGATATTGCCATTAGGATTCAATTGTGTAGTTTTTTTGAGTCAAACTCATTGACCCATGTTTCGTGAGTAGTGGTTCACAAGAACGCATCTCTCATGAGAATGAATGGAACACTTACCACTCATTGCATCTAGGTGATGCTCACAGAAAGCCCCTTAAAATAATTAGAAGTTGACAAGAAACACTTAGTGGTTAGCTACAACAAAGCTACTATTTCAAGGTGCAACTCACCATCTTTGACTCCGCAGGGAACTGAATTCAAAAAGCATCAAGAGTTATCCACCCTCTTCAATATCGTGATCCTCAACCTTCAGCTTTGCATTTTTGGAGGAGCAAGAGGAGCTCGACCCATTTTCGAAAGTTCTCAGGCAGGATTGTCATTTCTAACTTAGCACATAAATCTTTCACAATTGATGTGCATGATCTCATACTCTTGTTATCTTCCATTTCATCCTCGCCCAAGGTACTTTTGATCAAATTTAGACAAAACATCTAAAGATCTTGTGAAGATAGTGCTCAGAAATCCTTCCACTTTTCTTTTACCCAACGATTGTTTGCATGTAGTAGCCTTGCAGAAAACAAAGGAGCAAGCTGAAGAAAATTGCCACGTCCACCACTAGGCATTCCACAACATTGCCACTACAAGAAGCCACTACACACTAGCACATTGGGATGCTGACAACAAATAACTGAATGAAAACACTCCTATTAAAGCTTGCGCTCATGTGGCATCAGCCCTTACAATCAAAATTAATAACTTGAATATAGATGTCCTCAAAAGATCAACTAAGGATTTTCATACCAAAACCAGTTGGTTCATTTTTATATGAACATTTTTGGATATATATATCACATCCCACATCCCACATCCCAGTTCATTCCTCTTCTTCTTCTTTGTTTTGAACACTAACACACTTTTGAAATCTTAATGCTAGGCAGTGACTATATGATATCAACTTGATTTTTAACTCAGTGACTCTCCAATAACCAAAGGCTTGCTGAATATGCAGGCCAAAGATTTTCCATTATTTCAGCATTTCTATGTTTCCCCCGACTCTAAATTCCGTTGAGTAGCCGTGCTTAAGCAGTAATTGGAGCTATCTTCTTTTTGTGATAGGAATCTAAAATAACGATCCATGCAAGGTTTGTAGCAAGCAGAAATTGCATACTTACTTCGGGAGTGCAGCTAGTGATTTAGTTTTTAGTTTTTAGTTTTTACTTACCATTGATACCCAAACACTCCTCACTAGACAGTCACTTTGCATAGGGGGTATGCAAGTGAGAGTCCATCTTTCCCTCACTATTCCCCTATAGACATATTGACACTGCCCAAGCCAAATCAAGTATCTCCCACTGTCCATTTAGATGGTAAAGTATTCGTATCTAAAATTACTCAATCTTTGTCCTACAGTTAATGCAAGGTAATTACTCTTGCCATTTTCCTAAGTATTGGGACAAGTTCGAGGACAAGTTTGGGTATGTTTCTATGGTGTTTTATTCACCGAGTACATGTATGGTTTTGTATATATATGTGTGCATATATAAAACTAGTAATACTCAATATAACTATAATTCATAATTTTATAAAATATTCAAAATTATAAAAATATTAATACTTATAATTGCTGATAAATGAAATATTTAAAGATCTCATATTCTTCAAATTTTTTCTCTTAAATTCATAATCCAGTGATTTGTCAAATGTCATTACAAAATGAACATTACTATAAATATTCAATAATCTTCATAGTGCTCTTCATTGAGAGCATCAAAGTCAACATTTGGTTCAATTTCATTTGAATAAAAATCAACTTCAATGCGACTCCCACTAGCCATGTCATATGTATCAGCGATCTCATATATAGAGATATAGCGAGTTGAGCAGCAATAGCACATACTTGGGAGCTAGATCTCAATTCCTCATCTGATAAGAGATACAAGTTGGAGTGCATAAATATTAAGGGCATAGATTTGGGGATGGAAGCTAGTAAGGGTTTGGGGGCGGTGTTCTCAGCAGGTCAAGGGGTAGCACCTTTATGGGGGTTTGCAGTCAACATCCCCAATGGGGTTGGAGACAACACATCTTGCGATTGCAGGGCTAAGGTACAATGCCCTTGTTGCATTCCCTATTGTAGTATAGGGTGGGGTTGAGGGGTGGAGCCCTTACCACCAAGCTTAAATTAAGGCCTTTGAAACCACACAAACCTTCATTGTGCCTACCATACAATTTATCACTGTGTTTTTTTACAGTACCAATTACTTGCTATTTTCAACCAAATTTTCTTTCTAAAAAAATTAAGTGAAGCTAAAGAATCTAACTAGTCCAAATGATGAGGGCTGCACAATTTTAGGAGTAATAGGTAGCATTTTAGGGAAAAATTAAGGTCGGCAAATTGTTTTTCTGTTTTAAAAAAATCATAAAAGTAAATGAGGTCGGTAAGATCTCACTTGCTTCTAACTTTTGCTAAAGCAAGGGGGGTTTCCCAAAGTTGCTGCAATAGATATCACCACAAAAGTACAACACTCACCTTGACACAAACCATACACATTGCAGGGTACACCCCTATTTTGGTTGTCACATCATGCCTACGTGCTGGTTTGAGGATCTCAAGATGGAACACCTTATTAAAACAAATGATTTGCCATACGAGTATCTAAGAGTGTTTTATGATAACCCCTTATGTTGTTATTTACATTCAAACATGGCAATGAAAACCCTATGGAATAAATAAAACTGAATGGATGTTTATTATTTTGAGTTCATTGGGATGGTGGAGAGATGGAGCCAATTGTATTCCAGCGCCTTTATCTAGCTACGCAACAAAGTCCCCAAATTAATATAAAATATGCAATAAGGGAAACCAAAAGTGATACATTAATCAAGATACCACAAAAGACTATGCCTTTGAAAATGCATAGACAAGTTGGGCTCTACACATACATTAAAAAAAGCAATAATTGGTTGCAGAATATTAATAGAGTCTACTTAGTAATTCATGAACATACCCATACTTTCAGAGAAACATTAAATGGTTGCAGAATAGTGAGTCTAATTAGTAATCCATGAGCATACCCATACATTTCTTTTATTTCGTTGAAAAGATACCCTACAAAGGCTTTGCAAGTATCTTATAGTCATCTAGTTGACCAAGTGAACATCCAAAAAGATATACACTACACAAGGAGACTCTTAGCTAAGGTTGATTTTGCCTCTAATCATTTGATCTACAAAGGTTACAAATGTTCATTGAAAATTAGGGACAAACCTGGATTGTTACAATATTAAAATACCTTTACCCAAAATTGGAAATTGAAACGCTAGGGCTTCCTACAAACATCATTATTCTATTGGTTTTGCAGTTGCTCCTCTTTTTCTCTCTTCCTCTCTCTCTTTTTTTCAAAGGTGGAAAATGTATCTTTCAACACCATCTAGAGATCTTGGGGAAAGAACCATGGTTAGTTGTACTTGTATAGGTCTCCCATCTCTATTTGCATTGCTTTCACATGGTCATACGCTTGCAGCCATTACATCGATTACCATATGCTTTTGTCCATCATTCATGACTTAAAGGGACTCATAGTTACCAAGAGGCATCTAAGAGTCCTCAATTGTTGATTCATATTCTTTTGAGGCCATTGATGACATCTTGGGGTTGTGCTGTGAAGTAGGTAGGCTTTTTGTTTAGATGGTGGAGTATTGAGACCTTGCATGCCAAATGGGGAAGAAAGGAAAAAAATACCTTGAAGGTTCAACATGGATGAAAATATGTGAAACTCAGAAATTTGCAAAGTTGATTTTTGGGGAAAAAAGTTGGCAGTTGAGGAAAGGATGCATGGATTACCAAACCTAGAATCTTGAAATTCAAGGATAAGGGGCGTAGAAGGGAAAATTGGACTTGTAGGGAAAGGCGTGCTAGAGATGGTAGGTTTGATAGGTATGATAGTATTTGAAATTTTGAAACTCTAAAATTTGCAAAGTGGATATTTGTGGAGAAAAGTTGGCAGTTGAGGAAAGCATGCATGGATGACAAAACTCAAAATCTTGAAACTCAAGGAAAATGGGGTTTAGTGGGGAAAATCAAACTTGGAGGGAAAAGCATGCTAGGGATGATTAGGTTCGACAATCCTGACTATTGATATATAGGGGATATTTTCCACGATGAGTCAAATTAAGATATTGCTATTAGGATTTAACTGTTTAGTATTTGAATCAAACTCATTGTCCCATTTTTCATGAATAGTGGTTTACAAGAACACATATCTCATGAGAATGAATGGTACAATTAACACTCATTGCTTCTAGGTGATACTCACAGAGGTGAAGCATTGGACCTTTGCGGGAGGTCACCCATCCCAATATTACTCCAACTTAGGCACACTTAACCATGGAGTTTTTCCCAAGGTTAAGCCTGCTTAGCTTGCTAACCCATTTGCAAAACCTTCACAAGTTTTGTGTCTTGTGAACCATTCGTTATAGAGCTCCTTTAGCTCATCAATTGATAAGTAAGGGATAATTTCCATAGCGAGTCAAATTATGATATTGTTATCAAGATTCAACTGTGTAGTCACTTGAAACCTCGAAACCGTACAGTTGAATCTTGATAGCAATATCATAAGCATGACAATATGAGAAACCCTAAATCTCCAAAATTTGCAGAGTCAGCCAAAGAAAGGCAAAATTACAAGGCATTGACCACAAAAGTACCCTTTAACAAATCTTACTAAGGACATTTAATGAACACATATTGAATAAATCCCCGTAGACAATTACTCAACATAGGTAATCCAACTAGAGATTTCTTAGATTGGTTTTTGCAAAGGGTGGGTAGACTCAAATATGTTACAGTAAATCAATGTTGTTGTAGTTGTATTAAACAGAGGAGATGAAAGCTCCTTATATAGATTTACAAAGACGATATTTCTAAAAGAAACAATTGTGAACTAAAGACGAAAATAAAAACTACCAAATAAACTAAAAACTAACTAAGATGACCATTAAAGAAATATTATAATATATTCTAATACCCTCCCTTAATGGTCATCGTCTAATTGATGTCTTTTGGTCACAAATTCTTCAGAACATTCTGTTGCTGCTGAGACCCTCCTTGGATCTGCAAAATGTTACTGACCAAGAAGCCAAAATCCATCTAGAAAAAAATAAAGAAGACTGCCCCCTTCTTCATAATGCTTTGCAACGAGAGAAAAGAGCCTGCCACTGACTCTACCACTGAGATGAGTCCACCACTAACCCTCTTACAATCTGCAAAACATTTGACCAAAAATCATTACAAAACATCCAACCTAATGTTGGATAACAAAACTGTCCTTCCCTAGAAATAGAGATACACACTGAGAACAACTCTCACGATTTTGAGGAAAAATCGACAAACCGCCCAAACAAGGAATCTAAGTGTAACACCGTGATCAATAGTGGAATGTTTTGGTCTGAAATCAGCCTACCCCTTAGCTCATTTACCTTTTGTTTTTGCCCACTTGCTGATTTTGCGTTCAACCATGCTACCAAAGAGCTTCCCAAAGACAAAGCATAGTATTTTGATGATTGCTGGAGAATGCATTTTCAAAATTAGTGATCACAAAAGTTTAAAGTGGTATTATGAGTCTATGGGCTCGCCGAACCCTAGGAAAGGTATCACAACCATGCTTCGAATGTTAAGATTACAATTAATGTGATTTTTAGGCCATAGAATATCAAGACTCAATTTCTAGAGTATAGAGTGTTTTTGGCCAAAATAAATATTCACGGTTGTTTAAAATTGCTTCTAAGGATGCTTGGTGTGTAGATATCTTTAAGCTCCATAGTCGAATAAAAGGGGCCCCAATGGCCTCCCAGATCAAAAGTTATGGCTTCCAGACAATGGCCCTCCCACATTTGAAATGTTAAAACATTTAGGACACTCAAAAGAGTTGTAAGGGAGAGTTACTCTTGTGACCAAGCAATGCCATGTATTGTGATGCATCATAAGAAATTTTCAAATGGAGAGGATGGAGCCAAAATGGAATGGCCAAGTTGGTGAGTGGATAATGACAAGCTTATGGTAGGTGGAAGGAATATACTAGTTTTAGCCAATTGGTCTCAGCTCGGAATTGGGGTGTGGGTTTTCTAATTAGGGATTCATTTGCCACATTTTAGGTGGTTTTAGCTCACAGTTTTTTAGTTACCATTTGATGGGTTTGTGTATGGTTTCTCTGTTTTATTGAGTGCTTGTGATGGAGGGTTTGATAGTGAGTTTTGTAGGTAGATCTCTAGTTGATGATACTTATGTAAAGAAGTGTATTGTAGCTTTTTGGTTACTGAATAATACATTGATTTGCTTTGGAGTGCGGGTGTTTCTTTTGAAAAAGGTTTTCGCTGATAGTGAGTTTTGTAGGTAGATCTCTAGTTGATGATACTTATGTAAATACTTTGACTCTGCAAGTGTATTGTAGCTTTTTGGTTACTGAATAATACATTGATTTGCTTTGGAGTGCGGGTGTTTCTTTTGAAAAAGGTTTTCGCCACTTAGTCACCATGTTATGGTATATTTCTTTTATGATTATTTCCTTCCGTCTTTGTGATCAATTTCATTTTTGCACATGTATGTTTCCTTTCATAGATTAGTTTAGGATACATCTTCTGCACCTTTTTCTTTTAACTTCGAGCCAATATCGAACACATCCTCATACCAATAGATTGCCATGGGAACAGTAGCATTCTATTTACATGGCCTTGCAACAGCAAAGCGAAATTGTAAATGGAATTTGGTTGGTTTTAAAACAGGAAAAACATGTGAAAAACTTTGCCAATTAAAAACATTAAAATACTCGTAAAAATATGGAACAAAGAAATGCTATTGCTACTTCATAGCAAATAAAGGGCTTAGAAATAGAAACTAACTGCAAAGTTTAAACATAAATAAAAATTTGACGTGGCTAGTTACTCTCAAATTCTCAATCAAGTATGGTATACTGGTACCCATTACAACTAAAGTCTTAGAGTTCAAAACAGAAGTTGAACACATGCTTGCCTTTTGACATTCCTAGGTTGCACTCATGATCATCAAAAGTCTCATTGAAGATGACCAAATCATCTTCATCAAATCAGGGCTTCTCATCAGCCATAATTCATTATGATTCAAGATCAATCTAATCAGGTTAATTGGTTTGATCATCTTCAGTTCAGATTAGCACTAGATAAGTACTTAACCTATTAATGTATGCTAGAAATTCAAATTATGAACTTGTACATCTTAAATGACAAGTTATCGTTAAACTTCATCAAATATTAGCAGGATTTGAATTTTTAAAGTTTCTTGAAGATGAAGGGTGTGGTGGACACGATCATATCATACATCTGCTGTTGGCTCAAGTGGTTGCATTTCCTAGATTGCACATGTTCAAACATATTCCAAGAAGGGTCACAAGCAGAAGAATTGCTGGCTTCCTTAGAATACTTTGTGTCAGCAAGCAAAAGTGATTTGGTTTCTTTTCCAAAGTAGACCCATCATCAAATTCCATAGGCTAGACTAAGTTATCTTTTAGATTATGGCAATTCCTGCCATAAGTTTCAGTGACTGCCTAACTTTGGGGATGTTCTTTTTGTGAAAAGGTTCCCTGGCAGTTAGTAGCTTTTCTAACTTTTGAGTTGCCGATTCCTATGTTATTGTTATCAGACATTCTTATTTAAAATCTGTAAAAATGCTGTGTTGGTTGTGGGTACAAGTTCCCAAATATAATGGCATGTTAAATCATCTGAATTATAAATGCAATTCTAAGCATTTAGTGTTCTTGTATTTCATCATTGTGTGAAATCTAAGTGAATTGTTTTTCACTGTAACCTTTTTCCTGCAGATACATGGCTTTTTGTGCACTAGGAAATAATACAAGGCTAGTTCATGACTCTTATGTGCATTTGTTTAATTTACAAGCATTATATTTTAGAAATTCCTTTTTGCATTATATAGAGGAATTTGCTCCTTTGGTGGTGCTATTAGCATTATTCATATGAAATTTTAAAGTTTTCATCTCATGTCACATTTCTTGTTGATAGTTCTCATCATGCCAACATTCAGTACTAAATTATAATTTTTTTTTGTATTGAATGTGAAGCCGGGTTGTGCAAATGAGTTATCCGGAAGCAACATTATTGAATCTCAGTTAGTGCAAATTAAGGTAATTACTGGAGTTTTATAATTATTTTGTAGTTTCTTCTGGTAGATCTTTATCTGTTTTTCTTAAAAAGTTGTAGTTCATATATTATATTGGCATTTTCTTTTTTTCTTTTTGAAGTAATTCATATGTTTTAGTGGCATTATGGTCAAGTTGATTGCTTGTAGTTTCCTATGTCGAATAAAACCAATTAGTCACACCGTTAAGAATATCAATAATTTAGTTGCCATAGTTGCCTTTGTCTTGTTAATAAAGACCCCTGATTTTGAAGTTTTGTATGTGTAACTATGTGTTGAAAGTGAGATATGCAATTGAATAGCAGTAAATGTGACCGCAATAATCACCTCGTGGATGTAGACTGTAGTTGTGTTGATAAGTCACATCAGACACAAGATTGCCAATGGAGGTAGCTCTTATTGGAAACGACTTACATTAGGTGGCATTCACTAGTATCAAAGGCAGTTTGGAAATTAATATGTAGCCATTTATGTGCTCCAAGCAATAATAATAATAATGGCACTACCTATAATGAGGAGGAAAAGAAAATGGGAATATTCTGGTCATGGAAAAACAATATTATCTCACGTTGCGGTAAAGATATTTTGAACCCCCAAAGCTTCCATATAGTATGTTTATATGTTGGAAAATGATTTCTTTTGCTTGTTTGCAAAACCTATCAAGGTATTTTTTTAGACAAATGTGCCATCTTATGGCCTATATTAAGTTTAATCTAATCTGCTATCACTGTGGTTTGGAGTTGTAACTACTATTGTTATGAAATTTAATGTGTGTATGCAGTGTGAGTGCTGAGGTAAGTTCTTTGGAAGTTAAAACTTAAAACCAATAGAATTTTTTTAGATCATATACATGAGGCTGAAAAGTATGAACTTTAGAAGCTTGAGCATGAAAGTGAGACTTTTACTATTGTCATATATTCTTTTACTATTGAAATGATAAATTGATTGATATTCAATATTAAACAAAGTAGAGGAATACTCCTTCAATAAGCAATTACAAGATCTTTCTATAACTGAAATGATCAAGAACTAAAGACAAAATAGAAAGTTACTAAACTAACTAAACAACTTAAAAACAAATAGTTACTAAAAACTGACTTAAAAGAAAGTTATTTACATGACCATTATACTAAATATTAGAATATTACTTTAATAACCTCTCTTAGTGGCCATTCTACTAACTAACCTATAGAAGACTTGACATAATTCAGAATGCTCTGCGACATGAGTCTGCTGCTAAGACCTTCCCTAGTTGGACTTCTGACCAGCCAATCGCTTTCTACAGAACTTCCTCATACAACCAAGAACAAAAATAAGCCGAGTGCCTTCCAACTTGATGTTGGCCAACGAAGCCATCCCTTCTATCTAGAGACACGAAAACCAAGATTAGCTTCTCAAAAAACTTCAATTTTTGTTGATAAAAAATCGGCAAAAGACTGTCGAAAGAACTTGCAACAAACCATCACAATTTTGTGGAAAATCGTCAAACTGTAGATGTGATGCTGAAGTCACACGATTTTGTGAAAGAATCATAAAAAACTCTTGCTTTTGTAGAAAAAATGGTATGCCAAAAACAGCAAAAGAAAACAATGATTTTTGGGAAAAAAACATGAAAAACTCTCCATGATTTTTGGAAAAAAAATCATGCAAAGACCCTCCGCGATTTCTGGGAAAAAAATCATTTCAAACCCTCCACGATTTTTGGGGAAAAAAAGGTGCAAAATCCTCTGAGATTAGAAAAACCAGCAACCCTCGGTCACAAGATCAAAGAACCCTTCCAGATGTAAAAAATCACTTCATTTTCTAGTGAAAAATGGTAAAAAAATCTCTTGAAACTATTTTTGTTTAAGAAAATCGTGAAAAACTAAAAAAATTCCTTTATTTTTTTTTCAAAAAATCAAGCAAAAAATCTTATGAAAATTTCCTCACAAAATGTTCAAGGAAAACCTCAAATTTTATTCCATAAAAAATCCGCCTAAAAAAGCCCACGATTGTTGTTTTAATAAGATCGGGGAAAAAACTTCTAGAAATTTCCTTGAAATTATTAGGTAATTAAACTATGAATTTTATTGAAAAAATTTGCCAAAAGCCAACCTCTTTTATACCATGACATGAAAATTGATTGATATTCAATTTTAAACAAAGGAGAGGAATACTCCTTAAATAAACAATTACAAGAAAATCTTTCCATAATGGTAAAGATCGAGAACTAAAGACAAAATAGAAAGTTACTAAACTAACTAAACAACTTGAAAAACAGAAAGTTACTAAAAACTGAACGACTTAAAAGAAAGTTACTTACATGACCATTATACTAAATATTACAATATTACTTTAAGTTTACTAACTATAACTTTGCAAAAATTGGATGAAGTTTGAAAATTTTCAATCTCCACTTCTTAGGAGCAAGATCAAAATACATGTGATATCTACAATTTTCATCTTGATGGTTGTTACATCGCAAAGTGGAAGAGATGAATCCCACTGCTTGAATGCAAGTGGCAATATATGTAATATGAATGCTTATTACAAAGCTTTTAATTTCGACGTTAAATTGTGAGATTTTAGTTCCAAAGTCACCAGTTCTCGATTAAGATTTTCAGTCATTCTCTGTTATAGTGGATGCAACATGTCACTATCATGGGCCAATCTTGTTGTCATGTGAAATTGTGTGTTATTGTGGTGCAAAGTCTTTGTGATAATGCATGTTGTGCTACCAGCCTCTTGATTTAGTTGCCATCAAAGCTTAATGCTCTACTGAATTGAACTTGGATCTTTTCCTGTTCTTTGGCTATCATAACCCATGCAGATGATATATTTGTGGCCTTCCAGTCATGAGTGCCATTGTCCTTGAAGTTTTCAATAGTAGTTTGTCTTATCCAGCTATTTGGAGTTGCCTTCTATCCAATTCACTATTGGGGATTGATGCAAAGAATAATAAGGTAATATTGAAAAAATGCATTGACCGTTCATTTCTTCCATGAAGGGAGTTGTCAAGTTATGTGCACTATTTATTTCTTTACATTAACGAAATCAACATGGATGCTTGGTTGCTGCTTAATATTTTGGGAAGTTTTTCCTTTTGGAAAACTGACATGTGGTATCAGAGCGAGTTTGAGTAATATTGATGGCTGTATTGTTTTGGAACTAAGTTACCATATTCGTCCCTGCAACCTCAAATTCGAAATTCAATTTGTTACTAATTCGAATTCGATTCAAATTCGCCAATGTTCTGAGTAATTCGGCTCAAATTCGTGAAACAGGACCCTGGACGAATTTTGCAGCATTTTGAACGAATTTAAAAAATTGAAAACGAACCCAAAATGAATTTGAATAATTGAAAACGAACCCAAAACGAATTTCCATGAATTTGGACAAATTTAGATCGAATTTCTGGGAATTTCGACTTTGTTTGACTTTCAACGATTTTTTTAATTGTTTTTAATTGATTTTTTTCGCGTTTCACCCTAAAAAGCGTCGCGTTTTAACGTTTTTTGTATGCAGCGGTTTAGTATTACATTTTACTTGCCATTAGAAGCCGCGTTTTGTATGCAGCAGTTTAAGTTTTAGCATATGAACTTATTTGGTGCTACATATGTTTACATGTATATATATATATTTTTTTTTAAATTCTTGTACGGACGAACCCAAAACGAATCTAACCCAGCCCAAAATTTTTTTGGACGAATTTCGAACCCGAATCTCGAACCCGCATACGAACCGGAATCCGAACCGGCAACTTAGTTTTGGAATGAAGAAAGCTTGAGGAAATCATTTATGGTCTATGGTATGTGTTTTTTTCAGCCCATTTGGAAAAATGCTTTTGCTGTTAAAATGTATTTATCAACGACTGGAAAGACAAATATCAGAGCTAGCTTTCCTAAATTTTCCTATGCGTGACTGTTTGAGAGAAGAAGAGTTTATTGCAGTTGTGCATGTACAACAATATAGTTCTGCAGTCACTCTGTGGGAACAAGACCAATTTGTTTAGTTACCTTCATCTATACTTGAAGTTGTAGATATAGGTATGCATGCATGTCTGTGGAGTTACTGTAATATCCCTTGGTAAATTTGAGCCTGTTGTGATGATTTAAGCTCCAAGGAATATTGTCAAACACTTGTCTTGCAAAGTCTGTAGTTGCCGTTCTTTGTTTTCAGATTGTTTTTGCTTGCTTGGAATGGTTTCAAATGAAGATTAAATGCTTGCAAATGATTACTAAGATATCTAGGCATAGAACTAAAATGCAAATGCAATCCTTTTTGTTTTTTTGAATGCATACTTATGATTTCTACATGTAAAATGTGCACCTACAACCAATGGACATTTTCACAAACACTTGGCATGCATACTAGTGATTCAATATAAATTGAAATGGATAACTACAGCAAAGACATTTCATCAAACAATTATTGTGCAACCTTGTATCTATGCACTAATACTATATTTGCAATGCAAGTATTTGAATCCAATTACAATGATGAACAATGCATTGAATAACTATTTAATGTGAAATGCAGCCCACTGAGAATGTATATATTTTTGACGCCTAGACATGCAAACATAAAATTGAGGCAGCCTCTTCACAAACGTGCCTCTATAAACCCAAACGCCACCCTTCCAATGAATGCCGTGGCCTCTAAAATACTCAGTCGCTGCCTTTAATCTGAAACACAGGTCTCTTAATTAGCTTCAATCTGCAATAATGAAGTCCTCTGCCCTTTGCAATCAGTTCTGGAATAATATGGAGCTTTAAAACACTAGTTTCTGCAAACAATAAAAACAATCTTGGCCTTTGGATAAGACCAATGCTTGACACAATTCACTGGTATCTTTCAACTAATTCAAAGTGCTATAACAATGAAGAATTTACAATTCCTCAAGCTGATAAACTGAAACTCTTGTTTTAATTCCTTCTCCACACCAATAAAAGCAAATATCAAGTCAGGAATGAGTTCGACTTCTCTCCAAGTTTTTTTTATAATATTTCCACCATGAATCTTCATCAGCAAGGCTCTTTAATGATTTTGATATTTGCATTTGTTGACCTTATATTATATTGTGACCTTATATTATATTATATTATTAATAAAGAGTACTTTTTTCAATGAGTATTAAATTATTAATTACTCATTACCCTCAACATGGCCCCCACTTTATTATAAAGTCAATTTATAACTTTGTAATATAACTTAAATAATTAAACATCATTAAGGCCATTAAAATATTAATAACTTATTATTTTGACGAACTGTCTGAACGAGGGAGTCAACCGCTGCATCCACTATGGACCCATCTGCCTTAGTAAAATTAGTGAGGGCCCCTCTCTAACATTCACAGACTCACTACCTTGTCAAATAATTCAAATAGTGGAATTGCAAATTGAACTTATTTGGTGCGTCCACAAACTTAAAAAAGATCATGTCAATATCACAAGAGACACAGAAATTAATGAGAGTTCATTCCTTCTATTTGGCCACCTCTATAATATTATGGTGGATCTAGCCTTTGTCCACTCTAATTTGTCAACATCTTTAACATCTTATTTTGCATCGTTGAGCATATCAACCCTTAATGTCTTTTTGATGAAGCTTTGAACCTAGGACCTATAGTTACAAAAGCATCTACCATACCTTGCTAGTATGTGAGCTTGGCAACATAGGACAATAGACTAGAGTAGTACAAAAAAATTACAATTGTCTTATTTGTTTGTTCAAGGATGTTTTTCTTGAATACTTTATACTTCAAAGTGGTTTGTGAGCCTAGTGAAGTGCAAGGTCCAAAGAAAGAATTAATGTTTCTTCCACATGTATTTTGCTGCATGTTGTGGAGGTAGTATTTGACTAAGATTCTTTCAAAGGCTATTGTGCGTTAATTGCGTCATCCAAATGATTGCCCTACCATCTATAGAATTAGAAGTCATTTTTGTTCCAGTTCTTGCCTTTTTAGCCTTACAATTATAAACTGCGTGAAGAGCTTGTTGTGCCTAATATGAGATATCCACATGGGAGTTTTGGGAAGTAGTGGTGTCATGGTGTCATGTGTTGGCTTCTTTGCCAAATGCCATTGGAAGTGCTGTATAACTATATTGATATTGCTCAAGCAAAAAATGAGTTTGACCTCTTTTGTACTTGAAATGTATGTACAACATGCCCCACTAAGCCTCTAACATAGCACGATGATCAAAATTGCAAATACTATGTAAATATATTCTTTTGTAAGTTTCGAGGTTATAGATTTTACTTTATCAATAAAGCCTTTCACTCCAACTCTATCACTCGTCTTTTGATATACCTATATCTCTAATGCCAAACTACCCATTATACCAAATTGATGGTACAAAAGAGCAACTCTCCAAATGTACCAAACTTTTGACATATCTCACCTTCATATATACTTGAAGGCATGTGGAAGAGTGATAGTACATTGAAGAGAGATGCATGTGAGATAAGAGTGGCATGAAGAGTAGAGTTGCATTCTAAGTATGGCATGTGAAAGATGGTGGGTTTATTTAATGGCATGCTTGCTTACAAGGGTAGGTCTATGTTGTGTTGTAAACACACACACCCTAATTTCAAATGCAAAACAAGCCTTAATGGTAGGGGTCGATTTTTCACTCTAGGAGGAAATTTGCAATGAAAAATGAAATGAAAGAGTGGAATTTCATGATGAACCACAAACCCCCACCCTATGGAACATTGAACCTTCATGGTCATGGTTAAGGTCAATTTCCCACCTTTTGACAAGTGGGAAATCTAAAACTTTAGGGTACCCTTCGAATTTCCACTCTTGGAGATTAAATGTTAGTGAAAGATGAAAGGAAAATGGTAACTTCATGGTTAGGGTCATTTTTCCACCCTATGAAGTTGAGAAAATCAAGTGAAAATTTAAAAAATGAAGGAAAACCAAAACTTCATAGTCTTGGTCGATTTTCTGCTCTCGAGGAAAATTTGTAAGTGAAAATAAAATGAAGAGTGGAAATTCATGATGAACTACAAACACTCAGCCTATGGAACGTTGAGCCTTCATGGTCATGGTCGATTTTCCACTCCTGGGGAAAATTTACAAGGCAAAATCAAAATGTAGATTGGAAATTCATGGTGAACCACGAACTTCCGCCCTTCGCAAGATCAAGACTTCATGGTGTGGGTCGATTTTCCACCCATTGGCAATTTCAAATGATAAATTAGCCTTCGTGGTAAGGTTCAATTTTCCACTTCAAGGAAAAATTCCAAGGTAAAATGAAAACATAGAGTGGAAATTCATGGTGAACCATGAACCTCCACCCTACGGAACATCAAGCCTTAATGGTAGGGGTTGATTTTCCACTCTAAGGCAAAATTTATAAAGCAAAATGAGAATCAAGAGTGGAAATTCTTAGTGCACCACTAACCCCCATCATTCATGAAATCAAATCTTCATGGTACCCTTCAAATTTCCAACTTTTGTGAAATCGAAACTTCATGGTGTAGGTCGAATTTGCACCCTTTTTGGAGAAAAATAAATAAGGAAAATCATGAAAATCAATGCAAATAGAGAGAAAACAGGTGTTGAGGTCGGGCCATGGGCAATTCTCAAGATGGGTGCCCATAAGAAAATGATTTAAATATCAAAACACAATTTCTGGTTTGGCCCTCCTTGAAGTGGTTGGGTCGCATCCCTTCATGTTAATCACATATATATGAGGATCAAAGACATCACTTCAAGATCATTCAGTTCAACTCAAATGCAATTTGAGAGTAGATCAGATGGGAATCAGGAGCAGACTTGAGCAGTTGGAACAAATTTCTGACCTGAAGGTGATTTGTTTAAACATTGAAAAGTGGAATCAGATCTAAATTGAAGCAAACCCTAGCAAGAAGGGTGATTTATGGCAGATGCAAAACGAAATTAATTGGATTTAGAGTGAATTTACCAGCAGAAGAACGAAACCCAGAAGACAAGTGAATTCAAGGAAGAAAGGCAGTGAATTCATAGCAGAAATTACCATTACAGAAGTAGATTCCAAAATTAAACAAATTTCAGATTTGCAGAGGCGAATTCGAGAAAATAAGCAATTGCAAGTGCGATTCATAAGTAGATATAAGGTGATGCCAAGCAAATGGAAGGCAATTTTGACTTGAGTTTAAGGCGATTTTCATCAGCAAATCAATTATTTTCCAGATTTGCTTACTAATTTCCAGCTCGCTGAAAGTAAAAAAATCAGAGTTTTGTTAAGATTCAATTCTGAGCAAGAAAGGTGAAATGCATGAGTTATATTTGTGAGGGATAAAAGCTAAATTTCAAATCTCTAATTCCAGATCACATTCAAAGCAAACTAAGAAAATTCAGAATTTATATACAAATCAGAACTTGTTTGATAGAAATGAAGAGAGTTCAAAGAGCAAGTTTGTGAGGGATAAAGGCTAAATTTCAAATCTCTAATTCCAGATCACATTCAAAGCAAACTCAGAAAATTCAGAATTTATATCCAAATCAGAACTTGTTTGATGGAAATGAAGAGGGTTCAAAGAGCAAGTTTGTGAATAATGAAATCATAGTTTAAAATCGTATTCCGAGGAAAATGTCTTTAAGTCTTTTCAATCTTGTTTCATAAACTTAAGAGTTATTTTCTCTTTGTTTGCAAGGACCAATACATGGAGATGATGTTCAAGGAAATGCACTCAAGAAGGAGGATTCAAGAATATCAAGTTCGAGGTTGAGGTCCAAGTTTTGTGCAAGGAATGATAAATGATAAAGATCAACAAATCAAGAAGGTCGTCATGAAAACGTCGATTTATCAAGTTATGCAAGGAAGAAGGATAAGATTCACATCAAGAAGAGTTCAAAGAGAAAGGAGAATGAACAAGTTCCACAAATGAAGAAGATTATCATTATCTTGAATTTTCTTTGGAAATCTAAGATCAATTAGAAGGATCCAGCAACATGAAGATTGACAAGTTCAAGACAAGAAGAAGAAAATGCAATATATTAAGACGAGCAATTTCAAGAACAATTCAAGGAGAAGGTTTCCAAAACGAAGAGGACAAAGAAAATTAACGAAGATGAAGCAATTTGGGAATATGAGCCATCACAATCAATCAAAGGCCAAATAATGTTGAGATATTGCTAGAGATGTAGGAACTTCTTTATGATGATGAAGTAGTGGAATTGAAACAAAGATGAAGCAAGAAGAATACTTCAAGGATCGTGCAAGCTGAGGTGACACCCATTCATCTTCAACCAATCAAGTTATTCCAAGTTGACATGTCCAAGTTCATCCAATCAAATTCATTCAGAAGTGGACAGGTGGAATGCATTTAATGTATCATCACAATGAATTTTCTCATCGATTCATTCTTGAAAAGATATGTATTTCAAAGCAATGTAATCATCTCATTGGATGACATTTAATGATTGTAAGCAGTGGTTGTAGCTAACCCTAATTAGGGTTTCATAGAATTATCTTGGTAGTTGATTTCAAATTAACTTGGGCCCTTCATTGTAATTGGGAGGTCTATAAAAGGCTTGGCCTTTTCATTTGTAAAGGAGCTTGTCAGTTAGTCACTAGAAGATTAGTTAAAGTAGAGTAGGAGACATGAAATTGTTTCCAAGACTATGTTGAAGTTTATAATTTATATACAATTTTCATTGAAAATATTGTGGATTCTTGTGTGTTTCTTCTACATTTTGCATGGTTTCTACTTCTCATAGTTTAGTTAAAGTTCATTGATTGAAGTGGAGTTATCTGAAGATGAATGATAAACTCCATGTCCATACCATTTGTTGCTTGTTGATTACAAGTCGTAGTGTAAGGTTAGTCTGGACTTGATTAAATATTAAGTTCGATTGTGGATTTTTCATTTGGATTGCGCCAGTTTGTGTATTTAGATGAATGTTCACAATATGGAAATCCTTCGTTCCTTTTGGAGATTGCATCATCTTTGTGTAGTTGTTTTGTTTGGCGAAGCAAAGCTTGTTTATATGAATTCACTCATTTAAGCATCATCTATTGATATAATTGTCCTTAGGATTTTATTATATTGCTCTAAACCCTTATCCTTTTTATTGTTTATTTGGAGTTCAAGTCAAGTCAGTGTTCCAAGTTCCAGCCACCTTGAGGAGAAGAGTTGATAAAGTCCAAGAAGAATAGTGCAAGTCCCCGTGTAATTACCAACATATCACATCATTAAACTAAGTTTTATTCAACATAGATTCACATGTACGCATTGTAAACCTTGAGGTGCTTCATTTAATCACACATTTGTTACATTGTTCAGCATTTGGAGTTTCCTTGTTCAAGAGAGGTAGGATACTTGGTATTTAATTCTGCATAGTGGAGTGGTCACAAAACTCACATCAATAGTCTAAAGCATGTATGGACAATCCTTTGTCTAACATTGTCATCTCCCTATAGTAAATTTACAGCTAAATGATATCGCTAGAGGAAGAAAGAGAGAAGAAAAATATGTAGGATAAGACAACCATGGATAGACTAATAGACTACTATCATGGAATTGGATGGAACTCTAGGTGATATTGCATAGAAGCATAAATTTGGAAAAGCTCCTATGATTAATCAAGAATCGCAGTTGGTGTCAAATTTTCCCCCCAAAAACTCAGAAAAAATTGGTCAAAGTCAGTCAATGATTTTTTGCGAAAAATTGGGATTAATCTACAAAAATAAACACGCGCTAAAAAACATTGTCCAAAACCCTAAAATGGGCCAATAAAAATGTCGTCGTTTCTATTGATCATCTTTATTCGAATCTGCTTGCTGAAGGGGAAAAGCTGTGGGTTCTGGAGCTTCCCCCAGTGTTATGTGTAATTGGTGGGTGCAATATATTGAGAGATAAAGAGTTGCAATACTATGAGGCTCTCAAGAAATGGGCGAAACAAATTCAAGTGCATAATTTCGCTGAGGAAGATCATGGCTTCACTATGACGAAAATGGAGGGCTGAAGCTTGCTCCAGGTCCTCGGCCTCATCGCTGATTTTGTCAAATGAAGCGGTTGCATGACCCGAGTGAGAAGTAATATAATATTTTTCTCCCATGTTATATGATTTAGGAAAATATAAATAACCGAACTTTAAAATGGCTTCACTATGATGAAAATGGAGGGCCGAAGGTTGCTCCAAGTCCTCGGCCTCATTGCTGATTTTGTCAAATGAAGCGGTTGCATGACCCGAGTGAGAAGTAATATAACAATTTTCTCCCATGTTATGATTTAGGAAAATATAAATAAACGAACTTTAAAATTTCCATGAAAGACTTTTTAATCTGTATTTTTATCCTCTCAATTTGAAGTATCCAATGACACTCTATTACTTGAACATTAGGACTCCACAATATTTTTGGTTGTATTTAAAATAGTGATATTTTGTAGTCAATATTGGTTGTTTAGTGTGTGTACAAGTGTCATACAAATAATTGATTTTTTGCTTATCAAATTCATTTTCTTTCAATTAGTTTAATTGTTACAATTATCTTTGAAATCATTTTTTAGTTTTAATGTAAAGAACATATATTCATTTTATGTTTTTGCTTATTATTTTTTAATCAATTCCAAGTAAGAGTGGAGTTTATTTTTAAGCCTTCGTATTTAATTTTATTTCATTTTGTAGAGAATTCAAGAATAGAGGGGAGTTTGATTTTGCATAAGGAAGATAAGAATTGGTTTTTTCATAGAGGGTATTTTTGTGCAATGTAATCAGCGATATGAATATAAACAATGAAAATCTATTTTCTACAATTGATGGGTTGAACTCTATATTTTAGTCGCTCTCAAAATATCTATGCTATGGAAATGCCCTTTAATTTAAAAGAAAGTAGTTTTTGACTGTTTTTCTTCAATTTTTTACGTTATTTGTAAATCTGATTTTTTGCCGATTTTTTTTAAAAATTACTCCTCTGGTTTGCTGATTTATTCCCCAAATGTTTTATGCTCCTATGGGTGATAGCTCAGACGCCTTTGCTGGCTGAGCTCCTTGATCTGCCCTACTGGACAACTGGCCAGAGTCTACATGTAACATGAATGCCTGGCCCTATGGGAACTGCTATGGGGACCTTCCACTTTCTCCCATCTTCAGGTCATGGGCCTTTAGAGTTTACCAATTACTCTACCCCGCTATTGTTTGTTATTCTCTTGTTATTACTAGATGAGACTATTACTATGACCCTGGCTATAGCCCCTTTCAGCCAGTAGGGAAAACGTATCAGGACTCTCCTTGTCACTCCTACCTCAAGAATCCGCAAATATATGTTGGGGACATCACTTTCTTGGGTACGAGAGGGTAATCTTGCCGATTACCGTTTTTGGTGCACTATAAAGAGGATCAGGGACATTTTTTTTAATTGAGTGTATCAAACACCCTATTAACATTAGTACTTTACAATAAAATAAAGTCAAGAATGTACAAGTTAAAAAGGTTTTCAATTACATGAGAACAATGTAATTTTGACAGGGAGATTAAAATTAATTCTTTTTCAACTGATTTATGATTCCTCTTGTGTTTACAGACTGACTGAAATACATAGTGTTAGGATATGCTCTAAAGATCCTAGGGTTCCCAATTATTATTCTAATCAGATTTGGCAAGATGAATTAAGAATTAAGACTGAAAAGATGGAATTAGAATATAAATCTGTACACCAATCTGACAGAATGATAATAACTGTTTGATCGTTACTTCAACTTCACACAAAACACAATGGAAATAATAGCTTAAAAATCCCACAATTCTATTTGCAAGTATGATGCAGATAACTGTTTTCAGGATAAACCAAACATATGAGCTTGAATGTACATAATTAATTGTTACTAGTAGAATTGTAATGGAGAATTGTCTATTCCTCGACCTGATCAGGCTTGATTCTCAAAGAATATGATCTGTATTAGCTTGTGGGAGAAGTCTAGCTTGTGGGAGAAGTCTGAGTACATAGCAGCGCAGTAGTTAGATGAAATAGAGATCACTCCTACACTCGCTTCATGGTGAAAGATTGAGATGTGAATCTCTCAATCAATTGCCTCTAGGTAGTTGATCTCCTTGTGCTTAGATCCGAGTTTCTTATGCCAGTGTCTGATTGGATGTAGTCTAGCAGTTGTGTCAAGGATTTGGCTGAACTCTCCCTCAGTTTGGCTCTTTGCCTGGAAAAATAGGTTGAGATGGTTGCACCTAGGGTTTCTAGGCTCTCAAGCAGGTTTCTCACAACAATTCTTCCACAACAGCACGCTGAATCTGCCCTTGACTGTCAAATTGCCCAGTCCTGCACGGGGGTGTAAGAAAATAAGGAAATTGCAGAATTGAGGCAGAAATGAAAATGAAGGCAGGTTAGAGTTTTGTCTAACCTCACACAAATCAGTATTTTTGTCCTGAGAGGGTAAAGTGTAAACAGCTGATGAAATTGCCCAGATCTTTTGTCATCCCTCAACTACCCGTCAAAGCAAATAAAAATAGGCACCATCTAGATAGGGCACATGATCCAGCTTTAGTGCCCAGCTTGATTTTTAATTCTGAGCACCACTTTTTTTTTTCTTTTCAAATTTAAAATTTTAAAATATATTTTTATGTTTTCATATTTATTAAATAATATAAACATTAATAGTGTTTAAAATCACCTTTGCATGAAATTTCTGCTTGTTGGCCTTAGGTTAAGGAGCATGACATATGCTAAATCAGTTACCTTACTTGATTCCAAAAGCGAATCTTCAATTGACTGTGCATATAGTTTTCATGTAACAAATCACCATCAAATTACATGAAGTATTATTGACTGATTTTTATATGTTGCCCATTGATAAATCAAATGAAAATCTTCTGCAATTTATCCCTTTTAATCAATTGCAGTCAACCTATTTCTCTAAATGAGGTGTCTTCCAATGCCTTTATTTTGTTGCAATTCATATTCTTTTTTAATATCTCGATGATTTATCGTCAATATTCTTTGGAAACACTTCCACATAAAATTTCAATATCTTCATAGAGTTTTACTAATTGCTCAAGCTTAAACTTCATGTTAAAGAGTATCATTCGGATGTTAAGCATAGAAAAATGAATATCAGTTTATTGTTGATTGATTGTATCACCTTTAACCAGGAAAAAAGTACAAGGCTTCAAATTAATCATATTGAGTTTGTTCAAAAGTTCAATACCTTTAGATTTAAATAATACTTAATTTAGTCCTTTCAGAACTTTGAAAATCCATTCCATGTAAAAGGCACTCCAAGCTTAAATTTAATAGATTGAGACTCGAGCTGGTACCTAGAAGTTTAGATGGTCTATGTTGCATAGTTCTTTTGTGTTGATTAAGGATCAACCTGTTAATAGAGGGAAAAAGGGTGTTCCAAAAATGGCTTGCAGCTAGCAGGTATTAGTGAAAGCTGCAAGGAAAACTAAAAGAAAACTATCCTCTGATAATAATTGAGATAGCTAGTATAACAGAATAGGAGACACATAGACTAGGAGCTAGACAAAGTTAACATGCAAACTGCAGTAAAGAAATGACACTCTAATTTAACAAATTGAGCTTTTTAAAACTGGAGATGGCAATATGTACGGGGAGTAGATTATTAGGCTTATTAAGTCTGGTCAGTGGTCAGTGGTCAGTGTCTGGTCAGTGGTCAGTGCCAAGTCTTTGGCCTGTTCTGCATTTTCCTTTGTCACACAACCCTTTGTCTGATGTAGCTGGAAGTAGTGTAATGTTATAGATTTATTTGAATGTCTGAACCCATTTCACAATTTTTGATTAACAACAGTCAAAGGTGTAAATGTGAATGTCAAAGGTTGCTGAAAGAGACCTGTGACTACCTTATTTTTTCTGACAAGTAGCAGTGATATGTGAATGTAGATTTATGCAAACCATAGTTCTGAGACTCAGACATGGCTCGGGCTCAATGAGGACGACTCAACTCAAGACTCGGCAAAAGGAAAACCTAAGAAATTTAGAGATTTCTAAGGATTTAAAACTTGTTTCATGCACCTTTTATTAAATAAATCTTAAAAGACAATAACATCATGAAATAGATGCTAATTTGATCACATACACAAGTATACATCAATCACATAAATATAAACACAAATTGTAGCTTTAGGAAATAACACACTTAGATATATAAATATTGTCTAATGTATACAAAAATGATGGAATATGAAATCCACAACATCAAATGTTACAAACAAATATCAAATCAAAAACTACAAGTCTATGGCTCAGCCGCTCAGAGTAGCATACATCCTACAAAGGTTTGTAAGGTAGGTCTTGGATGATGTAGCAAGCATAATATTTTTTAAACTATGAATGTACAGAGATTTGCAACAAGGAATATGTATTATGTAGATTTTTATGATCGTTATTCATCATTGACCTTTTACTTGCTTAGGCTTGTAGTTTTGTAAGGGGGTTGGGGGAAACACCAAAACGAGGTTGAGGGTAGCACTCCCTGTGGGGGTCTGAGGGCAAGAGAGAGAGATATAGATAGGTCTAGGTCTTGTGGGAGAGAGGAGACAATGAGATAGAGGTAGAGAGAGGGGATAGGGATAGGTCTAGAGTTAAAGGCAGATAAAGTGAGTGAGATAGAGAGAGTGAGAGAATGCTGATAGGAGCTTGCTGATTATTGAAATTTGACCAAGTCTGAAAATTTATAAGAATTTATAAAACCTAGAATTTGCATATGGGACTGACTTGAAGGCAAAGATGAGGAGTTAAATGTTACATTTCATGTATATTTTGGGGTCATAAAACAAAAAAGCATTAAAATTAAGAAGACTTAAACAAAAAAGAAATTCAGTTTGGCCGAGTCTGAGCATTGGGACTCACTCGAACTTGGCAAGTCTCCAAGACTCGATGAGTCTTGCCTAGACTTGGCCGAGTCCGAGTTCGGGTCCGGGTTCCCTAGTCTCGTCGAGGGTCACTCTCTTGGCGAGTCTCAAAACTTTGATACAAATGCATCATTTGCTGTCGTCTCTTGCCATAGTTGAAGCTTGAAGTCACAGTGAAAGCAACTAGAAAGTAAAGTGCCCTAGCTTTGTCATCCAAAATTTGCCTTGGATACACAAGTAAACATTACAAATCTCCTTCAAATACATTAATATAATCCCTGGAAAACCCTAATGAAAAAATCATGAGTAGGTGAAAGAAGCGTTGGAAGTTAGTCAGTATTTTTTAACTTGTGTCGAATGGTTTTCTCACAATTAAATGCGAAAAAATTGATCTGAATTGTGGTCAAGGATTTCTATAAAACAAGTGATTTTTTGGAGGAAAAAATTGTGACCAACAACAATTCTTGATTAATCGTGATGTTTTCTCAACTATTGTTTCTATGGTGTGTAGAATATAATCGTTCTTCAATTTGAAAGGGGATCTAAAAAATAGTTGTTTTCCATATTACAATTTGTAGTGCGTTTTTTGGATGGTTCATGCTCACACTAAACAAAACTAAGGCCGTGTTTTTTTGGACTTGCCCTAGCTTTGTCGTCCAAAATTTGCCTTGCAAGCACAAGTAAACGTTACAAAGCTCCTTCAAATACATTAATGTAATGCCTGGAAAACCCTAATGAAAAAATCATGAGTAGGTGAAAGAAGCGTTGGAAGTTAGTATTTTTTAACTTGTGTTCAATGGTTTCCTCACAATTAAATGCGAAAAAATTGATCTGAATTGTGGTCAAGGATTTCTATAAAACAAGTGGTTTTTTTGGAGGAAAAAATTGTGACCAACAACAATTCTTGATTAATCGTGATGTTTTCTTAACTATTATTTCTATGGTGTGTACTATAGAACTGTTGTTCAATTTGAAAGGGGATCTAATAAATATTTGTTTGCCATAGTACAATTTGTAGTGTGTTTTTTGGGTGGTTCATGCTTGCACTAAACAAAACTAAGGGTGTGTTTTTTAGGACTTGCCTAGGCCAAAAGGTTGATATGCATTTCAACTCATAAGTCAAAAAAGTTTTTATGACTAAAGGTAAAGCTTACAAGTATAATGTTCATGCTGTTCAGCTGATGGCAGAAATTGAGTAGTGCAAGTATTTATAAATATTGAATAGGTTTAAAGATAAGGGTATGAAATCTTGGGTAGATTAAATTAAGGAATCAGTACGGAGCCACAATCTCCAACTTTGATTCAACATACAATAAAAAGCTTACAAACTTGCTAACAACAATTTAATTAACTCTTCCACATCGAAATCCAAGTAAAAGGCAAGAAGTATATGCACTTTTTAATACCCTTTCAGAAGCAAATCTGATTTCTCTAAAGGTGGTTGGCGAGCTTAGTTTGAATGACCAAAAACTGTCTACTTCCGTATTCCTTAGGGCAGTTGAAGCAATGAGTGGATATATTATTAAGCAAATGCAGGTTGCAGTTTGGAGATTAGAAATTAGGTGGTTATAAATGTGATAACATTGGATGTTTGTGGTGTAATCTTTGGGAGTGCTTATCTCTATGTTACACATACCATATATTTCAAAAGAAAGAACTAGTATTAGGCTCCAAATCTCCATGGTGAGTGCTTCACAACCCAAGAGACTAATAAACACTAGTGTCTTGTTTGGCTTATTGTTTTTGCATGACAAAAGAGAATGAGGGAGCTGATATTAAATCAGCTTGGGGCCTGCATGCACACATATAACGGAAAGAAATCAATCAGCTGGCTCAACAATTTTCCAAGTTTTTTCTTGAGCCCAAAGGGCTACACCCACATGGTTCTATTGAGCTCAAGATTTAGTTATCACTAAGTTGCCTTCTTCCAAACATAGTTGTGTATCAACAAAATGATTTACAAGGTAATGAAGTGAAGAAGTTATTGAGAAGACTCTCTTTGAGCAAGGACTAGTCAAACCTAGTACTTTGCCCTGCGGTTCATCCTATTGGTGATGCCTAAAAAGGATGGAACATGATGTATGTGTGTGGATCATAATTTGCAGACTCAGACTCGAAGAGTACTTGGCAAGCCCTAAATTTTCAACTCGAATGCTCAACAATAACTCGACAACTTAGCAAGTACTAAAACATCTCTTAAAGATATTTTTTTTTTGCAAAATTCAATTACAAAATGCATTAAATTAAAAATTGACATCTCGAAAGAGAAATTGCATGGTTCAATAGAAAAAACATGTGAAAGACATGTTTTAACCAATGTTTTACTTGTGTTGGCATTTTTACCCATGCTTTTCCCGCGTCTATAAAAACGCAAGAGATAAACTTGTGAAAACTCGCCTCACAAAAAAATTAGAGAGTACTCGACAACACGAAGATTACTCTTAGAGTTTGCATAATTATGGTGTGGATTATAAAGCGTTTAACAAGGTAATTGTCAAGAATAGGTATCTGTTGCCATATATGGATGATCTTTTGGATCAGTTGCAACATGTATATTATTTTTCCAAGTTGTATCTAAAGAAGAGGACATTTGGAAGACAATGTTGAAGATTAAGCAAGGACTTCATTTCTGGATTTTTTACCATTTGGGCACATGCAACTCTCAAACTAAGTTCATGAGATTGATAAACGAGGTGCGTTGATATCCTTTGTTTTCAATAGGACTTATGAAGGGTATATCTCTCATCTTAAGCAAGTTCTTCAAGTGATGAGGGAAAAGAAGCTAGTTTGAATGAAAATAAATGTGAGTTTGCATGTGCATCACTTGTCTACCTTGGACTTGTGGTTTGTAATGTAGAGATTAAAATTTATCTTGCCAAGTTAGAGGCCATTATGAATTGGCCAAAGCCCATTGCTATTGCCAAGACGAGGATTTTTGTCGGCGCTGTTTAGTATATGAGAAAATTTGTCAATTTTTTTTCTACATCACTAGTCCATTGCATGCGATAACCACAACTAGAAAATGTATTCATTGGGATACTAAACATTAAAGAATATTTAAGGAACTCAAGGATTAAATCTATAAAGCATAGGTTCGTGCGTTGCCTAATCTTCAACAACTTTTTGAAGTAGCAATGAATGCTATTTGTTAGCCAATTGGAGCTTTTTTCTGCAAGGGGAATGCTAATATGTTATCACTTGAACCTTTCTAGAAGGGTAGTTCTAATTATAGTGCATATGATGGATATGGTATTTGTTGGGAAAAGAAATAGTTTGCATTTAATAGGAAGTTGGATATTACCAACTATAACCTATTCCAATGAAGCCAAGCGAGAGCATCCCCATGGACTTTCTACCTAATTTATCCATATTGAGGTTGTGGCATGATTATTTGTTTGTGCTATTTGATAGATTGAATAAGATGTGTACTCATACCGTGTAAGAAGAATCTCGAGGGTAGTGATGCAGCTGATTTTCTTTTAAATCATGTGGGTGCAGTTCGAGTCTTCTAAGGAGCCCTATTTTAGATAGGGACGCTTGGTATGTGGGAAAGTTTTGGTGTATTCTAGGGGAAAAGATGGGTATTGTTTGAAGTGTCCAATAGAAGTGTTGAATCATAATGTTGCAACTTTCGAGGTGATATAATTAGAAACTTTGGCATGCATAAATAATTTATGCAACATAATGGTCTAGACATCGACTAATTTTTCAACGTTATTTGCTTCCTATCACGATGGGATAGTCACGAGAAAGGCTAGAAACTACAGTCCACAAGGTTGAATGTTTAGAAAATTCACACTCCTAGTGTAGGTGGGGCTGGAGAGTCTCAAGCTATGTGCAAAAGGCAACATAATTCGCATAGAGTTGGGCACCAATTCTAGCTTAGTGATCGATGTGGGCGTACTTAGGAAAAGAGAGGCTTGAAGGATGTGCCAAGAAGTTGAAGGCAATCAAGTATGGTCAATTTTAGATTTGTAACAAGTGGGAGAAAATGCTTTTCGTCAAGGCTTACCTCCCTACATGAAGATGCATTTAGTTATTAATGTTCATAAGCTTTGATTATTTGAGCCTTTGATGTTGGATACAATGTACATGTTACATTCTATTGTTAACCTAGCTCTAAGCATCCAAGAGGAGTCGGAGGTTGATGTAGTTTTTGACAAGAAGGTGAGGAGAGCATGAGATGTGGTTAGTGAGGTGGAAGGGAAAAATATAGAGCAAAGCCGAGTGGTATGCCAAAGAAGATGTGGGGAAGAAATTTACTCACTTGTTGACTTCTTGAGCTTTTGGGAACAAAAGGTCTCCTTTGTGGGGAGGGTTTAAAAATTGGATCATAGTTGTTTGACAAAGAGGTCAAAAATGCTATTTTCAATCATGAAGTTATTTTGTATTGTGTAAGAAGGATTTCGTCAATGTTTGGTGTGTTCCACTGCCAAGAAATTTCATCTCATGCTAGATGTATCTTTGGGAAACCTCAAAGCCAAGGTTTAGACGATCAAAGTGAGTAGGAATACAATGGTGACAAAATCTTTGGTTTGCATAGGGAAGTGGGTGTACCATTTCCATTTTCTCTCTAGTGGCAATTTTGGGACTTGTTACAAATGGCCATATCATTGCAATGGATACAAAGCTTGGAATATGAAGTGTTTTGATTCCTCATTTCATCTTCCTACCATTTGAGCTTTCTTTTGATATTTGAAAAGGATGTGCAAAAGGTAAAAAAGCATTGAAAATTATGGTAGAGGGGTTGGTTCGTCTTCTATCCTATTCAATTTTTGATCATCATAAGCAAAGGAGTAGACCTTTCGTGATGCATTTGCCATTTTTATAAGTGTTAGAGATTGTTGTTCATATTTTTAAGCTAATTTTTTCTCCAGATGCACTGTAACTGCTTGTAAATGATTAGAAGATAGGAGCATGAGGAGCTAGAGCTCACTCTTCCATAATTTTCTTCCATTTGAGGGTTTCTTCAAGTGTAACCACATGTTATAGTCATGTGTGCTTCCTATTCTTCTAGGAAGATTTTTTCAGTATATTGCAACTATTTTGAACATGTTAGACTAATAAATTAACCATTATAGTTAGGAGGTTAGTTGTTTGAAGGTATGTTTTAGGATTTTCAAGACAATATTTGTAACTGGTGATTTCTAAGAGAAAATACCTAGCATTTACAAATCAATAATGTGGTCTGTGTCATCTATATTGATTACACTCATTGTCAGTGTGCCCATTAAACAACTCACATTGCGAGATATCTAATTTGAACTAGATGCGAAGAAGGATCATTTTATTTCTTGGATTAATAGTAAGCATAGGCGGTCACCTACACCAATTGTATCTGTTGAAGTACAGCTCAACAACTATGATGGAGATCGATGTAATATTGGCTTGCACTATTTTATTTCTGTACTTGCCTTCAATCAATCTATTTTGGATTATATGTATATGAGTGAGAAGACATATCGA
>MU224352.1:451773-482734 GCA_018584345.1 Thuja plicata | reverse complement strand
TTCAGTTCAGGGGCAGAGAATTTATACAAATATAATATAACATTTAAGTATAAGTCTGTTTTAATTTAATTTCTTATACTTTAAGTTATATTTGTATAAATACCTTCCAGGATGTTTGAGATAGGTTCTAGCTTCATAGGAGTTAAGGTGCAAATTCTAGATTTTGGGGCTTTTTAAAATATTTCAGGACTTAGCCAAATTTCAGGATTCAGCACGCCTTCAACAAAGCTACCTCCCACAATCTATTTCGTCTTTCTAAGATCAAATTGAAGCTGGAACAAGGATTATCTAAAGGTTTAAACTTGTTTCATCATAAATCCTTTGGTTTTTATCCCATATTCCTAAAAGATTTAGCACAACTCTCGCTCATGTTCCAGACAGACTTGACTTCCCAGCAGGCCAAAATTGCCCAAAACCAACTCTCGAACTTCACTTGCCGAACCAAGGGGCCTGAAAACTGCTACCGACAAAGACAACCTAAGACCACTACTCCCACTGCTTGCAAAAGAGGGGGTCCCCATTTGCAATGGGGCGATGGTGTGAAAACCTCACAACAGATTAAAGTGTCCAAGAGTTTCATTCTTGGATTAAAAAGTTTATTTATGTGATATTTTCTAGATAAGTTATTTTGTGTGAAGCCATTACCAATTGACAATGTGACTTGATTCCTTATCAATTGATCAAGCTTAAAAACAACGGTCATGTGCAATCAATAGACAATGTCTATTGTCACATTTGATAATATTTGTTATCCCACAATGTATTAATTGTTTGTATTAAGTTGTTTGTCACTCTTGGGTAGTTATAAGGGTTGGGTGGTAGATGGCCTCTTGACAACCGTCGGGCACTTTAAATATGTTGTGTATTGCCAAGGAAAGTAGTATGGTGTTGTTAGATGAACTGTAATCCTTGGCTGACCATTGCTGGTCTTCTTCTCTGTAATAAATTCTTGAGTGAGTAAAAGCATACTTTACTCTTGTATCTGGTATGCATTGTCATCTTGATTATTATTTGATGTATTTAATTTATCTGATATAGTGTTAAACATTTGGTGTTGTTGCCTTCAAGGAAATCAGATCAAATTTGAGTGATTCATGCCCTTAGATCCCAATACAGGCGAGAAGAGGCTACAAGGTGGTCAAGACCAAGCGATCTTGCGATCTCTACAGATTGTATAACAATTAGAACGAAGAAGAAGATTATGAGAAATAATCGAGGAAAATCTAGTTAGATGATTCCCAAGTTAGAGCCCTTTCCAATAACAAAGTAAAAGTAGATGTGTTAGCATGATTCGTGGTTGGGGGGAAAGGAAACAAGCCATTTGACAATGAAGGTGCAAATCGTGCACGGAGTTATTCGGAGGAGATTGCTAGATGTTTAGCACTCTTGGGCAAAACATGTCCCGACCTTGTTGAGGAACTAGACAGCCCGTCCGTCCAATCAACATTGAACAAGGAGTACAAATAATGTAATCTTGAACTGACAGACATATTCCACCGCATTGAGAATATATCCATATCATGGGAACCTAGAATTGGAGGATCTGAATAGAAGACCTTGGAGAAAGGGATAACAGGAAGAAGTGAGAGCCTATAAGTGTTCAAAGTGCCATGGACGTTGGAGGTGGATGTGTAGAGGACACGCGTGTGGCCGAGAGTGCAGGGAAAGCACTGAATGTAGTGGTCGAAATAGTCCACCAAGTTCGGCACATAAGGGGGTAAGCAAGCAAGAATGATGGTGACTCCTCTGGTAAGTCCCAGATGCACGTGTGACCAAGAGTGCAGGGAAAGCACTGAATGTAGTGGTCGAAATTGTCCACCTAGGTTTAGCACACAAGCGAGTAACCAAGCGAGAAAGATGGCGACTCCTTTGGCAAGTCCAAATGTGGACCAATAGAAACTGTTGAAGTTCATGTGGAATGAGTTTGAGGATCCTATGAGGCATTGTGAGACGTGCAAGTGGTCACAAGGACAAAGAACATTTCCAACAACGCTATAGGGTATAGCCATGGACTAGTTCACAAAACTTATGCTTCATCCATAGTCTCTTGGGACACGCTAAAGAAGACGTGTGTAAATTTCTACAAGACGACAATGAGATCATCGCCAAGATTTACAACATCAAATAAGGAATCCATGAGAATTTACAAGCTTATAATTGGAGGCTCAAGGTGTTGCTGGAAAAGTTGAAGAACCAGCTAGTCGATGGATTGAAGAAGCGGTGGTTCATTGAGGGGCTAATCCCCTCATTGCACAAGAAGATGAAATTAGTGCCTCCGTACTCGTATGGTGATGCAACAATCGGGCAATGGACATTGAGAGTGAAAACAAAACATCCTCCTGAGGGAAGGGGAAGTCGAATGATGATGAGAGCACTGAAGGTAGTTGCGATAAACAAAACAAAAGGGTTCAGGCCCTATGACGAGATATGGGGAGAATGATGAAAGAATTGAAGGCAGAGAAAGAAACCAATAAAGAAACAAATGAACTATGGTGTACTAAGTGCAAAATTGAGGGGCACACAAAAGGTAATTGTCCTAAAAAGATGTTTTGTGAGTTTTTCCAAGTGATGGGTCATTCGATAAAGGAATGCCCATGCAATTTGAAGACTAGAAGTTCACAAGTATTCTTCATATAGAGAGAGTCCACTCCATCAAAACCATAAAATGCATCACTAGGCAATTATCAAAACCAATGAGGAAGGTGAAATCAAATATAGTACTACTCCAAAGGATATCCTATCATATAATAGTGACAATGTAGCGAATGAGGACACTTTGCAAGAGACTGCCAAATTAAGAAAGACAATGTACAATTATTGTGGAAATAGTGTGGACTAGGTGAGCATGAAGACACTAATTGCCTGGAGAAAAAAGGGTATAAATATGCTTGATGTGGAGGAACAAGACGAGGCAATTCTAACAATCATGAGAGCATAGAGGAAGAAGTCGGTGTCGTCAGACCCTCGTACAGAGAAAGAATGACTTTGAGAAGGCAAAGCAGTAGTAGAACAAGTGATGGTGAAGGAATGAAGATTCTCCAATTGGAACTACAAGTTGCCACTGGTGTCGAAGTCAAAGAAGAACATAGTTCGAGAGGTCCTATAGACAACCGTACCCATCAAGGTGACAAAACTTCAAACCATGCCGCGACTAAGAGTGATAATTACTAACATGGTTGGTGCCAACCAAAGTTGGTGACAATAAGACCTAAGTAAAGACATGATAATAGAGTTGCCAGTTGAGGGCAAATAAGTCATCGACCTAATGCTATTGATGGTGAACATCTAGAAGCAACCAACTATCGTTAGACGAAAATCATGGGGAAGAACCTCACAAATACTATCGTTGATGGATGATCTAAAGTACTGCAAGAGAATATCTAGAAGTGCCTCGAGAAACCAACCCTCTAGACACCAACATTTCACTTGGTAGGTGCCAACCAACAAAGTATCAAACTGTTGAGAATGTTGATGGCACAAAAAGGTGATGATTAGGACACAACAATTCCTCTTGGTCTTTGTAATCTTTCCGTTGAAGAAAGCGTACCATTCACTACTAGGGAGGGTATGGCTGATTGCCGCAAAGGTGAATCGCAATTGGAAAAGGAATACACACTTGATCGAGTGCCGGGAGGAAGTACATCATTGACCTACCGAACCAGGCTGTGAGCGCATCATTCGATTCTAAGTCGGAAAATGGAGAACTTGAGATAGACGAAGAAAGAAAATGTATGGAACTGAATGATGAGGGGTGCACGATTTGGAGAATTTCTTTGAAGATGAGATGAGCTCCCTAAATGGATTATTTCCTTGGCAAATGGAGTATTATGAGGTATTTTCATCAACATATAATTTTCTTGAAGCTACAACTCTTGGTGAAGAGCAATCGATGAAAGCATGTAAAATCATGGACGATACATCTGACTGTATGAAGAGCGGAATATGTAATATGGAGTGTATAAAGGATTGTGAAGGGGAATCTACTTCATCGAAAATTTGGAGGAAATAAGAGATCAGGAGGGATGGAAAATGGAAAGCAAAAATTAGTGAAGACTATGCAGATTCCATTTTTTAATTCACACTCTTAGTGACATAACAAAATTTGTTCTCAACATACACCCCTGATGGAAGAAGGGAACTCTCAGCGATGCAACTCTACTTCCAACATATGGCACTCAATGGAATTTCATCGTATGATACCCTCGACTTACCAACTATGCATAGACCTTAGTACAAATGGCATAGATTTTTCAAGGGTCTCAAACTGTATGACTTGTTTCATCTTGTATTGTATGATTGGTTTTATCTTGTGTCGTACGTTCTATTTCACATAGCATCATACAACCTATTTTATCTTGCACTGGGCATATGAGTCGTATTGTTAGCACTACGGTGGAAGCTAGTAAATTTGGCATGTTACTTTACATGACAGAAGCTCACATAAACATTAAAACTAGTATGGACACAACAACATAGGGTATGGCTACAATTCATAATAGAAAATTCACATAGACATTAAAATTAGAAGCTCACCTAGACATTAAAACTTGATCATGATTATGACTTGAACTGTCGATTTTTTGGCTTAATCAACATTGCTTTTGGCATCTTGAAAAATTACGAAAATGATGCACGCCATGGAGTTCTGTGTGATTCTTAAGGTCTTAATTTGGGCTTGGTGGTGGTGGCCTCGCCCCTCGACTCCATGAGGGGCGCTACCCCTCAACCCTATTGAGGGCCTTGCCCGTTGACCCTACTGGAGGCATTGCCCCTAGATCACCATTCGATTTTTCAAGTACACTACAAGTTTGGACTTGCACAAAACAAGTCATTGTCTACACTTTTGTCATTAGTTTTCTTGGATATCACTTGGTGTTTACTTGTTGTTTGGAAGATGACTTTTTATTTTGGTGGGGATAATGTAGTCAGCGGAATATGTCTATTGTTATGTTTGATAATATTCATTGTTCGACTATGTATTAATTGTTCATATTAAGTTGTTTGTCACTCTTAGGTAGTTATAACTGTTGGTTGACTGTTGTGTTTCTCTTGGCAATCGTTAGACACTTTAAATATGTTGTGCATCGTTAAGGAAAAGTAGTATGGTGTAGTCAGATGAATTGTAATCCTTGGTCGACCATCTTTGGTCTTCTTCTCTCTAATAATTTCTTGAGTGAATAAAGACATACGTTACTCCTAAATTTAGTATGCATTGTCATCTTCACTATCATTTCATGTATTTAGTTTATCATCTATAGTAGTAAACGTGTCTACTTGATTTCATATGTTTTGTATGCATTTGTCCTAAAGTCGCAATTGGTTGAACTAAACACAAATCACAATATCTATACAAATACAACGAAAGGCGAGAAACATCTCCGATGCATGAAGGATGCATTTTTCTTCTACATGTTTGGTGAGTTGGCTAACATTTGTGCAAACACATCTTAGAAGAGGGAATGACTGTAATAAATGAATGGGCAGATTGGTGCATTCAATTCCCTAGATGTTATTATATCCAGATGGTTTTGCTGACCACCCCTACATTCTGCCTCTATTTGTAAGTGACATGGTGTTGCTCATGGAATACCTAGAACAATTTGTTGAAGTTGAACAATATTGGCTATGCGAAAATGTTTAGTGGCAGCAAAAAGTATTATATGTGTATTTACTTCAATTTAAACCATACGAGTGCCAAATATATTTTGATGAACACAAAAAATATTGGAAACATTTAGTTGTGGAAAAAAGTCTTGTATGTGCAATTGCTTCATTCAATTGAAAATTCAGAAACCACAGGAAGCCCATATTTACTATGATGAAAACAAAAAATCTATAGAGATATTATGAAAATCTTATGTTTGTTCGTGTTACCTCTTGCATACATGGGCAAATTGTGAAGATGAAAAAGTGGTCAGAGGTAGTGACTCTTGTAGGATATATTTGATGAAATTCACCAATTCAACACACGCTCTTAGGAACTAACAAAAAATATTTTCATTTCCGTTGAAGAAAGTGTACCATTCACTACTAGGGAGGGTATGGCTGATTGCTGCAAAGGTGAATCGCAATTGGAAAAGGAATACACACTTGATTGAGAGTGTCGGGAGGAAGTACATCATTGACCTACAAAACCAGGCTGTGAGCGCATCATTCGATTCTAAGTCGGAAAATAGAGAACTTGAGATAGACGAAGAAAGAAAATGTATGGAACTGAATGATGAGGGGTGCACGATCAATTTTTTTTCTTATAAATACATCGATTTACATCACTTCTCATTACTCAAAATAACCAAATGCAGAATCAAGCCTTTAATCACCCACACTCGAAGACGACGCACAATAGACACATCCAAGAGTCCAGAGGCTGCAAACTTAAAATCCATAACGAGGCCTAACCCAGACATTTCACATCAAATAGGCATGCGTAGTCTCTTAAACAGAATACGAAGACATCTAGGTACCACACGGAGAGCATGCCCAAACATCTCTCTTTTTATGTTAATTCAATCTAAGCTTACATAAAGGAGCTATTGCCTTTGGTATTTTTTGAGGATATGGTATTTGTTTGGGTTTTGTATGCCTTTTGACCCATTTGCACTAAGTCTTGTATCCGCAAAACTCGTCTTTGAAACTTGTAGGTGCATCCACTTCTCTTAACTCCTTACACTTTTCAATAGAGATTCTCACTCCACCTTTATCCCTTTGTTCTTCTTGAATCACCAAGAAAACCAAATAGGATAGAAAGGACTCACCTTCAATGCTCCAACTCCTCCAAATGCTCCTTGAAGCCCTGTTGTTGCCTCCTTTTTTCCTCTGCTTCAAACCTTTCTGTTTCCAAGTTCTTTCTCCTTTCTTACTCTCTTCAAAATGAGAATGAAATGAGAGGATGAGTCAAAATAGTGTTGTTTTAGTCATTTTAGGGTTGCATAGAAGTGTGGGGGCCACCTTTGAAAACAAATGCCAAAAAAAACAATGGTGGGCATTCACTTTTTGTTTATTGTTGCTAGGGATGGCCGGCCGTCCCCGGCCATCCCGGGGACAACAAGCCATCTCTGATCCTTCACTCGATCGTTTCCGCGTCTCGGAAACATTTCCTCCAAATTTGGTCTGCTCGGGGACGGCTAGGAAATGTTTCTTGCCATCCCGTCCCTGGAGCAGTACTTGTTTTCGAAACGCCACGAGTTTTGATGGAATCACTCCCTTGGGTAACACTGGTGAAAAGCTTATTTCCAATACATTTGTAACAGGTAGATTTTTCACTTCAGCAACAAAGGATGCCTATTAGGATCTTAGTGAAGTTTTAGATGGATTCTCTTACTCCCTCAATGATACAGTTTAATTGATTCACAAAGCGCATTCTCTCATATATGGTAAGATCTGTTGCCATAACATCAAAATCTTTAAAATAAATCACTTTTAATTCCTCAAAGGAAAGCTTACAAGTTATCAGATTTTGATAAAGTGTTTTAGGAGGGGTTATCTTTCTTTATCCAGGTCCTTTGCACGCAGATTACAGTTCTATGTTTAATTTAAAAGGCATTCAATTTCTTTTTTGTTGTTTAAATGAGAAATATCTGTCATGCAAAAACATGTATCTCGACTGTATAGTTGTACAGCTTTGTAGGCATCTCGTTCTCTTTAGAAACTAAATAAGGCCGACTCTCAAAAGAGAAGAATATTTGTCCCACATGCTCTTCCTCTGAGATATGTCCCATGCAAATTATATTAAGCTTATGGTTACAAAATTATGTGGGTATTTAATTATGTTGTAAGTGTGGAAAATTAAATGGCTATAAACATTATGTGGGTGCACATAATTTTGGTTATTTATTAAACGAGTTTATGACTTTGTAGCAACTGAAATTTTGAAGCACAGAAGATTGCAGGTGGGGAGAAGTTTCTGCATCCACCTAGGAGTTCAAGTTTACTTGCTTGGAAGAGCCTTGATTCTGTTATAGGTAAATCTCTCAGTCCACTTTATTTTGTTGTCAAATCATGAATTATTGACAATGGCATGACAATCTGATAATTGTTTATGATATTCTCACTCGTGTATTGAGCTAATCAATACATCCCATATCTGTTCTGACTTTGTTCCATTGATGCAATCAAAACCTGTTGCTATTCACTATAACTCTAATATTTTCTATTTGTTGGAAAATAGTTATTATGATACGTATAGCTTGATAAGCTTGTTTGCATTTTCTTACTCCATATGATCACTGTCACACATAGTGTTATCAGATGCTATGGAAGGATTTATTATTAGTTTGGGTTAGGTCAGCTTATGTTCTATAGATAATAGGACATCCACCAGCTTGGTGTGATAATTGGATAACTTCCACAGAGATTATTGTAATTAATATGTTTTATGTTGTCAATACAGTAGAATGGATTGACCGTAGAAGCAAAGCATCTGAGCCAACCTATCTGTACACTGTTGAAAAGGTATTTTGGTTGTATTCTGCCATTCCAATCCTCAACTTCGTTATGTTTCTTTTTGTTTCCTTTTTTATTTAATGTTGTTAAGGAAAAATCTTCTACAGTGGCAGCAAAACAGAAGTTATTCATATATAAATTTGCAGAGTGATATTGGAACAATAACCAGAAGAATATGATCTACAAATAGAAATATTGACTGCATATAATTAGATCAATACAGATAAGAAACAACCATTAGAAAGATATCTATATTTGAGACTTAAGATCATCCTTTATAAGAACAACTTTATTATGTGATGAATACTTCAATTTGATGTTGTAAAATTGTAAATGTTCCAACTATATATTATGATGTCACACTTTACGGCAGTAAGGTTCATTCTTATAACATGTGTCAGCTAGTGAAATTGCTACCGCGACACGTGACTCAAACTTGAAAATTTTAAACTACTTTATTAGATTTTCTTGGGTCACAAAAGGTGGCATTCACAGAGAAGACGGCAGAGGCTTTCAAAATTTCACTTACTGAGAATAAATCTGATTCCTGAATTGGTGTAACTGCTAAAGCCACTTGAAGAAGATAATTTGAAACTAACAGAAGAAACTTAGAAAATTGATTTCAATTTTATTTCTGATGATAGTGAATTTCAAAACAATCTAGAATCACGAAAGCCAAAGAGATATATATAGAAACACACAACACAATTCAAGTTTAATTCACTGGTCCTATGACAGTTTTAGACAGTACTAGAAGTAGGAAGACACTTTACAGAGAAGGTGAAACAAATGTAGGCAATATAGAACCTGCATGCATAAACTGGCTGCTACACTTAACCAAGAGCTTAGCCTGTAACATATCACTACAAGCAGAATACCTATTTGTAGTTGAATTTCTTCTTTTGGCTAGCTTGTGAAATAATAATTGATTGATAATCAATATTAAACAAAGGAGAGGAATAATCTTTAAATAAGCAATTACAAGAAGATCCTTCCATAATGGAAACGATCTATAGATCTAAAGGCAAAATATAAAGTTACTAAACAAACCAAACAACTTAAAGAACAAAAAGTTACTAAAAGCTGACTGATCGACTTAAAAGAAAGTTACATGACCATTATACTAAATATTACAATATTGCTCTAATACCCTCCCTTAATGGTCATTCTACTAGCTACACCAAGTTTGTTCTGAAATTTTACAAGCTTGTGCCTAAAAGTACCAATGGATGAACTCTTTGCAGCTAATGCAAGATCCTGAGACTTGAAAAAGGTGAGCATTCGCTGGTTGCCTTGTTAGACAAGTAATTGGTAAATAATTGGATGATCTATTTATAAAGAACGAAACGTTCTTATAGAGTTTACAAAAGAGATGTTTCTAAAAAGAAACATACAAATAATAGAAAGAATCTGTCATACAAGATATTACAATATCTTGAAGTGACCATTAAATATAGAAATAATCTAACTTAGGAGATATTAATTTAATACCCTCCCTTAGTGGTCAACCTATCAACGACACTAAGTTGCCCCCTGAATTTGAAAAACTTATCTGGAAGTAGGGACTTGGTGAGAATATTAGTAGTCTGATCAGCAGTAGGAATAGACTGCAAATCCATAGATCCATCTTCAACCAACTGACGAATAAAATGACAAGGAATGTCAATATGCTTAGTGCGCTCATGGAAGACTAGATTTTTGGCAAGTTTGACGACTCCTTGATTGCCACAAAAGAGGGGCGAAGGGCCTGTCTGAGACATGGATGTCGGAAAGCATCCTACGAAGCCAAACTGCCTCACAACCTTGCTGCTTCATACTGGTCCAAGTGATAGCACCTGTGCCCAAACTGAAGATGTACTTGGAGGTAGACTTTTTGTCATCATCAAAGCCTGCCCAATCCGAGTCGGTGTAACCAATGAGTCGGGGATCTTTGGTTCGTCCATAGAGGATACCAAAATCAAGAGTGCCCTTGACATAACACAGGATGCGCTTCGTTGCAGCCCAATGATTTGAAGTAGGAGCTGTCATGAAGCGAGATATGTAACTTATTGCAAAATTGAGATGAGGTCTAGTGGTGGTGAGATAGATCAACCCTGCCCACTAGTTGTTTGAATGTGGATTCATTCTCAACAAGAGAACTAGATTTGGCTGACAACTTTAGACCAAACTCCATAGGTGTTGATGCAGGTTTGCAACCCTGCATTTTGAATTTGTCCAGCAGAGCCCGTGCATACTTAGACTGAGAGATGAAGATGCCATGTGACTATTGCCGAACCTCGACACCTCGACACCTAGGCAGTAGTGTAGAAGTCCAAGGTCGGTCATGTCAAAAGATTGACGTAGTTTCTGTTTGATTCCCTAAATCAATGATTCAGAACTGCCAGTTATAATCAAACCATCAACATATATAACCAGAATGATGATATCATTGCCAGTAGTCTTGACATACAGATTTGAGTCAGGACTCTTTTGGAAACCTTGATTTGTGAGGTACTTATCGATTTTCATGTACCATGTCCGAGGAGCTTGTTTGAGGCCATTAAGTGCTTTCACCAGTTTGAGTACCTGGTGTTCTTTACTGACAACCTTGAATCCAGGAGGTTGTGTCATGTACATCTCTTCCTGTAAATCACCATTGAGGAAGGCACTTTGATGTCCATTTGATGGACCTTCCAGTCACACTAAGCTGCCATAGCGCGAACTAATCTAACGGTGTTCATCTCAGATGTCAGGGCAAAGGTCTCCTCATAATCAATCCCTTCATGCTGAGCAAAGCCTTTAACAACAAGACGAGCCTGTTACTTATCTAAAGTACCATCAGCCTTGTATTTGACTTTGTATACCCATTTGTATCCGATGGGTTTCTTTCCTAAAGGAAAGAACCCAAGTGTTATTTTTCAATAGACTATGATGCTCAGTGTTCATAGCTTCTTCCCACTCAGGTATCTCTTTCGCTTCTGTGTATGTTTGAGGTTCATACACTGTGAATGTTGGCCATGAGAGCAAAATTTACAGAGTCAGAAGGTTTGCTCTTCTTCCAAGTAGTTCTACCCTCTATGAGCTCATCATCATGAAGATCGCATCATCATGAAGATTGCCAACTGTCTTAGCCCACCATTTAGGCCGGAGAGTAGAAGTGCCAATATCAAAAGTAGGAGGTGCAATGTGATCATCATCATCAACCAGAAGATCAGATGAATCCTGAGGAAAAATCAAGTGGTGTAGCTGCATGTCTGGGTGAGCCTGCAAGAGAAGGAATTGGTGGAGAGGCAGGAACAGGAACAACTGGAGCCTTCTCAGCTGAAGCCCTCCTATTAGATGGACCTAATGGAAGACGTATACCCAAGTTTTGAGCTTGGAGAGCTTGGTCCTCTGGATTCATAACTGGAGGAGAGAGTTGAAATGACCCTCGTTCCTCATCAAAGACCACATCATGACTGAAGATGAGATGATTAATCTTGATGTCAACTAGGCGGTAGGTTTTGTGATTATCGGTGTAACTAGTGAGCATGAGTTTCTGGCTCTTAGCATCTAACTTGGTGCAGTTAGCATTACGAATCCAAACAAAAGCAATGGAGTTAAAAACTTTGAGGTGACTGATTCTGGGCTTACGACCTCTCTTTCGAAGTTTGCTTCTTGACAGCCACTATAGGAGAGCAGTTGGAGAAGATAGACGATAGTGTGGATTGCTTCAACCCAAAATTTCTTGGGAACATTCTCGTGTTCAAGCATAGACCGGCCATTTCTGTAATTGTGCGGTTTCTACGCTCAACGACACTGTTTTGTTGAAGGGTGTAGGATGTCGTTAATTGGCGCTTTATGCTAGGTTGACAAAAATGGGAGAAGGCAGTGGAACAAAATTCTCCCCTATTTTCAGTTCTAAGAGTAATGATAGGTTGACCAGTCTTTTTTTCTACAAATGCTTTGAACTTTTGAAACAAGAGAAACAACTCTGATTTTTTATGAAGGAAATATACCCACATTTTTCGATTGAAATCATCAACAAAAAGTAAAAAATACCTAGACCCAATAACATGAGTAGCGATAGGTCCACAGAGATCAACATGGACCAGTTGTAATACTTTAGAAGCTCTCCAAGAGTCGCCATCTAAAAACGATGTGCGATGCTGCTTCCCAGCCTGACATGCTCCATAAACTCCAAGGTTCTGGGTCTGAATCTCTGGTAGTCCAATGAAAAGATCTTCCCAAAAAAGCTAAGAAAGATAGTGCACGTTTAAGTGCCCGTACCGCTGATGCCAGAGTGTACTAACAGAGCAGTGATGGGCTGCCATAGCAAGCTCCTGAGAATCACCAGAGTGAACAAGTTTGAATAGACCATGATCCTCAAGACCCACAACAACAATATTCTGAGTCTCCCGATCAATGATATTGCATTGATGTGAACTGAAGGTCACGTCAAGCTAAGGGGAATGTCTCAGAATTTGACTGGCAGAGAGAAGATTGAGTTCCATTCTTGGAACATAGTACACATCAAGGAAAATCAATTTCCTTTCTCTAGACAGAATCTGTATATTGCTTCTTCCAACAACAGTGTACTCTTCTCCAAAAATAACTGAATCTTAGAATGGCTGAAATTCTGTGAACCAATCCCGACGATGAGTGAAGTGGCAGGAGGCTCTTGAATCAATATACCAGGCAGAGGATTGTACATGATTTGCAGGTCTTTTAGCCATGAAGGCGTAAAAGGCAGATTCACCCTGTTTAGTGTGCTCCGCAGCATGCGCTTGAGGTTGTGAACTAGATTGATTGGCTTGAGTAGCTAAGCGTTTCTGACACTCCAACTTGATATGACCAAACTTATGGAGTAGTTGCACTGTATATTTTTCTTCTTCAGACCTTCTGATGACTGAGCAGAGGGATTCTGTTGAGAAGACTGATGACTGAGCAGAGGGATATAGCTGCCTGTGGATTTAGTTGAGAAAGCTTGGGTGTTTGAAGATGCGCTGGTACCACTGCCAAATTGCTGTTTCTAGCGATCTTGCTATAGAAGCATTATACAGAGATTAGAAAATGAAACATCAGAATGAGTGGAAGCAATGTTGAGAGTTTCAACAAAGTGCTCATAAGATGGAATACTCTTCAGGGTATCTTCTTCCATTTTGTGTCTAATGGCTTCCAACATATCTCAAATATCCTTGATTTTATTAAGATGATCCTGCAGGGATACCTGGTCATCCATCATGATCGAAAAGAGCATGTTTTTCAAGAAGAGTGCATGGCTCTTATCCGAGGTTTCTTCAAACCTTTCAAATGGCTCTGAATTTCTATAGCTGTTTTATCGGAAGGAACCTACGGGAGCTAATCATCGGCGACGTAAAGTTTTATGAGCATGACAACTTCTCGATTTTGCTCATCAAATTTATCTTGCTCTTTGCCTACTTTCGCGGGATGATTAGTCTTGCCCAAAAGAATTTTGTTAACACTTCTATACTCCAAAATTGTCATCATACGCTGCTTCCAGTTATTTTAGTTTCTACCATTGAATTTTTGACTGCCTTCCAACAAAATGTTGGTCAAAGATGCCATTGCACACTTTTCGAGGCATGAAAAATGAGAAACCTAGATTGCTGAATGCACAAATTTGAATGTGTTGATTACAAGGCAGGTACAGGCACAAATTATAATGTGAATCCATTGGCACAAAATTTGAGGCACAGAAAACAAGACACCCAGAGAAAATCCAAAGACAACCCAGTTGAGGCCTCGAAAAACCCACCAAGAATATGTAGTCAGAATTTTAAATGGATGAAAAAAACAAAGGTTTCGAAAGAAACCCTAGGCGGCTGTCTAAAAACACCCCAAAAATGACAGGAAATCAGGAATAACAACCCGTGACTTGTTTGCACAAAAACAACAGTCATTTTGTGTAGAAGCAACCAGAAAATGACCTTGAGAAAAGGATAAATGGTGCCTGGATTGTAGGTTTCAGCAGAGAAAACACCAAATAGTGGCGTCGAGCTGCAAAGGTAGAGTAAAAACACGCAGGTCGTATTCAGCAAGAGATATTGTCGAATGAGAGGCTCATGCACAAAATGGCCAAACTGTTGATCGTAGGGCACAAAAATGGGAAGGAATTGTCTGAGAAAAACGACAAAAAACCGCGGCGATATGAACTTTACTATTTCCAGCCCATTTCTACTGTTCTTTAGTACACGGTTAGATCTGGGTCATTTTTTTTTGGTGCAGACTAACGATAAAATGAAGATTCCACAGCTAGATAATGGTGGCCACGACCATAGAAAGCTTAGAATAGATTTGAAAAACCCACGAAAATGCAAAACGTGTTTTTAGACCCATGAAAAAAATGCCAGAAATTTGCAAAAAAACTTATGCGGGTTGCAGATGAGGAACAAGTACAAACGTGGGTATGGAAAAAAATTCTCTAAAGCAGAACCACAAATTCCTGAGAGGAATCCTTTTGAAAAATTTATTAAAAATATTTCCAAAGGAAAAGATTTTAGAAACGAAAAACTTTTCAAAAGAAAAAATTTAGAAATCTCGCTTTGATACCTTGTTACACAGGTAATTCGTAAATAATTGGATGATCTATTTACAAAGAACGAAACATTCTTATAGAGTTTACAAAAGAGATGTTTCTAAAAAGAAACATACAAATAATAGAAAATTTATTATACAAGATATTTAGAATATCTAGAAATTACCATTAAATATATAGAAATAATCCAACTTAAGAGATAAATTTAATATGCCTTCCATTGTGTTGTCGGGTAACAAAGCCTTCCCTCTTGCTATCAAGAGATATGAGAAACGAGATCAATTTCTCAAACATCTTCGGTTTTTGATGATTAAAAATCGGCAAAAAATTGAAACCACGATTTTGCCAAAAATTGTCAAAAGAAACTGTTGCAAAACAACACCATGATTTTGTGGAAAAATCAGCAAATCCTTGATGTGACACGATTTTGTGAAAAAATTGGCAAAAACTTCCTTTTGTTGAGAAATGTAAAAAGCCACAAGTACTCGTGATTTTTAGTAAAAAATCGACCCTAGATGGTTTAAAAACCCACGATTTTTGGTCTAAAAAATCGCCCAAAATAAAAAAATCATGATGTTTTAGGAAAAATATACAAAAATTTCCCTTATTTTTTTTGGGGAAAAATACAACCTAGAGAAAACCACTATTTTCTAGAAATTGTGTAATGCCCAAAAAAAGTAGCAATTTTCAAGAAAATCTTGCAAAACCCTAAATAGAGAACAATCTTCATGGATAGAAAACCCCTAGCGAGATCAACCTTCATGGGCTGAAAACCGTAGATGTTGTTCAGAAAGAGCCAGCAAAACCCAAAATTACAAGGTGAAAATCACGAACAAAGGTGCATGGGCATATCAATTTGTTGTCCATGCAGAAAATGTCGTCTTTGTCGCGGCTCTCAGACAGAAAACACGGTTTTGAAAAATCCCTAGTTGACATAGACCTTCGTCGCGGCCAGAAATTTCGTGAGTACCACAAAAAGAAGTTGCACGGTACTTGTAGAGGCTTCACAGGTTGTGCGAAAAATACCAGTTGCAGCACTTGCAGACGCGAGTAGGGCAAAAGGAATACCACAAAAATGTTTGCATGGAAGGCAGAAAAAAATAGCGCCAAAACCCTCTACTCAAATCCGCAAAAACTTTGATTTTTCAAAAACCCTTTGTTTTGAAAAATTTAGGTTCTAAAAACAGAGGGAAGAAAATATTAATGTTACACCTCCGTTCTGTGCAGGTATCGGAGGAAAAGAATAGAGGGAAGAAAAACCTTCGGTATCGCCTGGGACTAAAAAACCTGCTCATAAAAATTATGAAGTTACAAATACCACCTAATTATGCGGATTTAACATGAGGAGTTGGAGTCCTACTATATAAAATGGATATTCCCTAGGAATATTCCATCCGAATTTACAAAATGGTGCCAATGGCATTTACATATACATATACAATGGATCCCCAAGTGGGTTGGATGAAATAGGAAGATATAGATAGTGGATCCTTCGGTTTCTTCTGTGCCCATAACTTCACCCAAAAATCCCTTGAATTCTTCTGAAGGCTGTTCCGTTGGAAAGCCCTTTGATACCTGTATAAGACATTAACCATTTCTATGCACACTTGCTTCCATCGTTAGCCAAAATCTCAATATCAAAAAGCCAGGTTAAACAAGTTCCTTTTAGTAACCAAGATAGTTACCAGATATAACTAAAAGAAATGCTCTTAATATCAATAGAAACTTTAAACATTTCTTAACTAAGACAGAATGAGGTCTGGTGAATCCCCGCTCTAATGAGACACAATGCAGACAGGAAAAAAATGGTGAATAAACAAATATGTATTCCTCACCTGGTTCTACCAAATTTAAGAGCTCACATCCGAAGTCATGGGGCCAAGACCTTTCCCTTAAATAGAATAATTACTATACCAATCATAATGACAAAAATAGGAGAAAAACCATATAGAGTTACTCTTAAACACACAGATCAAACAAGCCTTCCATTCAAACAGAGTCGACTATCTCTATGATCACCCTCATCGGAGCCGTAGAAACCATCATCATCACTATGAAATATAAACCCCACTAAAACCATCCAGTAATAACAGGAAAATAAATATCTACAAACATCTATATATATATATATATATATATATATATATATGTTTATATAAATGTGAAAAGGCAGGAGGGAGAGAATAAGACGTCTGAAAGTATTAAAAAACCTCCAAACCAGAAAACCAAATGCATATATGTGTATTTGTATATACAAGTATGTGTATATACATATATATATATAGTATATACATATATTTATGTATATGTATTTAAGGGTTGCAGGGAGATTTCCGAAAGTCATCATAATTAAGAGGAGTAAAATTTTAGCAAAAAATTCATAGACAAAACCTGAACCATGTCCACGGAGATCTTTCTTTATGAAGATGACATATATACCGCCTAAAGTCGCAAGTAGTTCGAAATAGTGAGACAAAAGTTAGAGTTTTACATATACAACCAAAATTTCCCCTAATGAGTATAACATTCTAAGCTATCCTAAATGATAGAGCAGAAACTATCTATAAAAACACAGAATTGTTTGTGTTACTATAGGGTCAGTAGTTCCGAAGAAAAGGGGCCAAAATGCTTTCTTTATGGATAGCGCCTGATAACTTGACGCCGAGCATCTATGTCTTCTTTGCGGGTTATGTCCTCCACTCCATTGACAACAATATTGTCTTCCAGCCAATTTTCATTTGAGGGTGTTCTGATCTGGAAGAAATGCACGAGGAAGTCCATATTTCTGATAATAATTGGACGCTGAGCCCAGAATCCTTCCATGTCCGCTGAAAAGAGAATTGGGTAGGTGGGAACTGGGTTGTTCTTGATAATTAGTATATCATAGTTGTCAGGGCGGGGAGTGGTAAGATCATCTCTAATATTGACCATGACCCTATCTAAGCCTTCTAATATTTCTTCTATGAAAATGTAATGTCCCCTGTTGTATAATAAAGTCTCAAGTTTGATTGGGATAATAAAAATATTAACTATTTTATATTAGTCGTAAATTGACACTAATATATTATAATTAATAAATGGAATAAATGGAAGACTTAAGTATAACTTAATATGTTTGCTTTCATTAAATTAATAAAGTTCCTTTTATTAATTTAGTCTTTACGTGGATGCCGTTGTGTTACGGGAATGGGAATAGTACCGACTCGGCTTCGTTTTAAAGAAGTTTCAGTTCAGAGATCGGGACAGGAATAAGGTATTGAATCTTACTGGATCTTCTCGGGGTAAGGAATCAGAAATTTCTTTTCGTCAGTGAAAACACCTGGCCTAGTGGATAGGGAGATTTGTCAGATAGCAGGAGGTGGCAGCGATTTATTCCTTTGGAATAAGCACGTATGTGGGAGGTCCTTGGTCGTTTATACAGCCATAGAATGATGAAGGTGATAACGTGCTCATTGTGCAAGCTGTCCAATAGAATGGACGTGGTAATTAATTGCTAAAGGAACGGGAGTGGTGAAATGCTTTGATGACAAGTATCACGAGTGGGCGTAGACATTCTAAAATCTATCCTGCGTATGAAGGGAGATATGAGTGACATCGGGCAAGCAGCGGATTCTTGCAGAAACACTTCTCTTGGTATCACCGAGCAGTGGGAATTGCAACCAGCGTGTAGGGTACCAATGATCGATTGAGACATCCCGGAAGGAATACGTCGACAGTACGAAGTGAAGGCACTTCAACCTCACAGGAGCAGTGGCCAATACCGTCAGATAGAGCTGCACATAAATATCTTTCTAAACTTGCTGAAATCATAAATACTGAGTAGTGTATACTTTTGTTCTGGGAACATATTTGTATTGAATGTTGAAAGAAATATTTGAACTTCTGAGAATTAAATTGAATTGGTCTTAACTCCTACGTACTGCTGTGTGTGTATATGCCTGCGATTAATAAACCAGAACAGTTATATTTACAGTAGCGAATCTTGAAGTAGAATAAACTGGGATATTGCAGAAAACCTCACGGCAAAGATTTGCAATGTCAGCTCGGTTGTTATAGATGTGCATTGCAATGACGATGATCATTGCAGGGATATCTGGATTAGCCCTAAACCTATCCTTGCAGTTCACAAATTGGCTTCCTAAGCTTCTATAAACTTCTCTCGAGATAACCCTATTCTTGACATCAACAATCTGCCTAATCCTATCAATCGTTACTCCCTTGTCAAAGGCCATCAAACGATTCTTAGTTACTTCAAGATTAACATTATTATTTTTCGTCAACCCCTTGATTGATGATATTTTCAAACACCCTGTGTCATCATCACCCACTTTTTGAATTGCTTTTCCCTAAAGCAGTTTGAGTGCTGGATGTGGGAATATCTCTGGGTGTCCCATGCAGCATTGTTGACGTACCGATCCTTGCATTTGAAAATTGAGATAATTTGGCAATGATTATCTAATTCCTTGTAAATAAAATCTACTAATATACCCTAATGAGAGTAATGGTAACAGAATCTTAAATGCAGTAGAAAGACATAATCATTAATGCCGCACTTGCAGTATAATAAGAGATTTTACCTGGGGAAACTCTTTTGGCAAACAGCCCTGCAAAATAGAATCTGTAGTATCAATTTAAACATTCATGATACAAGAAGATACTTTTCCACTAAGTCACAGCATTCGGCGCATTTCGTCCATGACATTTGAATTTTACTGAACTTCAAACTTTAATATAAAATTCATTCAAATTCGGCATAATGTTCGTACGGAAAAAAATAGCTGACTGTTTTCATGCAAAAAGATACTTTCCAAAACTGGCTTAAGCATTTCTGAAAAGAATGTAGAAGATTCTTGGTTTATTTTATTATAAAATGCTGCTCGCGGCAGATAAGAACACAGTGGCGGTCAACAGTAACAAATCCTCTGGAAAGTGGAAACCCTCTGCTGCGACCTTGCAAATCTGTGCACAAAGCAAATACTCTGGAAGCCCTCTGCTGCAACTTTGCAAATCTGTGCACGAAGCAAAGAATCTCCAGCAGTGGCAACTCCTATGCTGTGACTCCTTTGCAAATCTTCTGCAAATCCGCACATGGAGGAAGTCTTCTTGTGGTCACCATTTCCTCTTCCGTTTCTTTTTCCTCCACTTTGTTTCATATATTCATTTTCCTTTTTTTTTCTAAGGTTTAGTTTAGCTTTAAAAAATTAAAATCGTATTGAAATGTTATAGCAATTTAAAACGTTATATTGATAAATATTAAATATTAAATATATATTAACAAACAGTATAATAGATAAGATTGTGTTAAATTGTTTTAGCAATTTATAATAAATATATGATATAAAATTTGAATTTATTAATATTGTTAGATTTTATTTTTACAATTAAATTTGTAAACTATAGTATATAAAGTGAAGTACATTTACAAACTATATTGATGTATTTAAAATTAATATATTTAAATATTTAAATGTTTTAAATTTTTTTTTTGATAAGTAAACGGCCAAGCCTTTTATTAATTTAAAATATTTTTTTTTACAAAAGTATCCTCCATTTAGTGCGGGCACCGGAGGAAAAGAATGGAGGCAAGAAAAACCTCCGGTATTGCCTGGGACCTTCGTCCAGCACATTATTACATAAAATTTTATGAGGTAAACCTCATTTAACATTAGATGACAAGTGCATACCCTTCTTTGCATAGGAAAACAAAAGACTTTTAATCTTTACATATTTCTCAGTGGAAAAACACTTTGTAGGATTTATGTTGTTGTCCTTCGAAGCTTGAACTAATTTCTGAATGAAGTGTAATACCTGCAGCTGCAAATTACTTCCACTATACTGTGTAATCTTGTTAGGGGAAATTATATTGTTTAAATTAATAAATCCCATCTAAAATGTCAATAATTCTGATTGTGTAAAACTAAGTTTAAGACAAGATACCTCTTTTTGTAGCTTTCTAACCTCTTAATTAGTCGTCTTTTTGCCTAATTAAGAGATTATCATGTCTTCAGAATATTGAACAGTGAATCAAAATACCCTGTTTACAGATATACTAAAAAAATTTCTTTTTTTAAATATGAGAATCATTTCATAATCTATAGGAAGTGCAGACTTACCTGTTTCCACGATTGTATTATCTGCATCATTAAACAGTATTCTTTCTTCAAAATAACATTTTCCCTAATTTCTGATTAAATCCTGCAAGAGCTCCTGAATCTTGGATCCTATCTATTATATTTATAAAGCAAAAATTTGAACAAAATTCATCATTTTGTAACTTACTAATCTCTTAACTGGACATCTCTTATCAGTCAATGCCCAGATAAGAGATTATCAAAGCTACAGAATATTGAAAATCGTATAAACTATACCTTGTATATATTTCTTTTAATTTCAAACTTCTAAATTAAAATTAGGTATTTATATTTTAATCTATAAAATGTATAGATTATATCAATTACCTGGATTTGCATTATAAGTTCAAAATTTCAGTATTCTGTCTGCTTCATAAAACTAATGATACTTAAGTTTGAGATAAGTCCAAGTTCATGATACTTGCCTATTCTATTATGTACAGATAAAGATAAAAGTACTGCATACCTATTAGCTTTTTTTATAGAGACTATTGTCCCTATTAACTAATTTAAGTATGTTCCTTTCAACTATAGATACTGAAATCAAAATTCTAGCCTAACTTTCCATCCAAACTACTTTCGTTTGATAAGAACCATTTCTTCCTCCGAGCTATCCTCCGATTCTTCTGTGTATAAGAGGGCATTGCATTGACCAATTTCTTCGAAGGGCTTCTTCTTTTGAAGGAGTTTCGTACTATAACCTGTAAAGTGTTTAACTCCAGTTTCTTGAATGATTCTGGGACTACATACTTTTCCGCCGAGAGGTATTGAAATAACCACTCAGTATCATCGTAGGGGAAGGCTTTAAGCCAGTATGCTATAAAGATTATATTGCGTTTCATTTCTGGCCAATGCATTTTGAAAATGTCTTCATTCTTGAAAATTAGAACGGGCCTCCATTCAATATTTTTCACCTCATTCAGTTCCCCTACTTCAGCATTCATATAAAGCTCAGGAGTGGGGATTAGGTTCTGCTCATTAATGTTGAAAATAGCTTTGTCAAGCCCCTTTAAAATTTTCCCAATGAAAATTTCTTTACATAGAAGCGCCACTTCTTTCTTACCCACACCAGCTAAGATAAGGCATGAAATAAAAGTACCTACTAGATCACCGTTCATCCTAAGCGTGTAAGAGTAGTCAAAATACCTTTCTCCAAAAGCCTTCATTACTCCTCTGCGGACCATATCGTCCTTAGACTTCAGTATTCTATTCCACCTTTCAGGGCTTATAGAGCCGGAATATGCCTTTTCCCTAGATATCTTGTTATGAAACAGTTTGACATTTGTCTCCATTCTGATAAGCTGGAGATTAGATGTTTTACCTTTCTTTTTAAAGCCAAAGGATGTTTCCAGAATGATGGGTGTTTGTCTATGAAGGAGCTTCTAGAATTTAGTGTGAGAGCGTTAGGCTGGAGCCTTCATGATTACCTTAATAATTACACACTTTGTGAAAACGAAAAAAATGCCTTTATGGAAGTCATGTAATTTGATCATTACACTTTTGTGTTGGAGGAGGACGGTTGCCCATCAGAGAAGTTTTAGGTGCTGTCACGTGATTTGAAATCCGAGTATTAAGAGTTTCATTGAATAAAAATCTCAATGACATTTTATCTTTATATATTATCATTGCGTAAATCTATTTATACCATATTTTCTTTATATTTTAACCATGATGATATGTTAATATATATATTTATTTATATATTTATATATATATATGTGTGTGTGTGTGTGTGTGTGTATATCTTTTGTTATGCAAAGTTGATCAATCTATAATAAGAGCAGTTTTTTTTATTTATGGTTTCAGATTTATCTAATAGTTGTAGATCATTCATTTCTCAATCTTAATATATAGTATACTTTTAGCTTGATAATATACTCTATATTAAAATAGAGGCATGAGGAAGTAATCATAATTTTTATTTAATTCCAAATGAATATCACCGATTTTAAGGGTTAGAATAGTTTAAGATGTACTTATGTGGTATACCTGGGATAAGATATATAAATTATACATTCATTTCGTCAAAGTTATTTAATTCATGTGTTGAATCCTTCTACTCCTAAATTTGCTAGTTTATCGGCTTTAGTATTTCCTTTCCTATAGATATGTTTGTAACTTATATTGTTGAAATATTTTAATAGACCCAACACTCTTTGTAGTTTGGAATTTAAACACCAGTTGGGGTTGACCCTGTTCTTATGGCGTTGATAATGATCTGGGAGTCCCCTTCTATCTCAAGATTTTTTATTCCTAGAGTTCTACACATGACAAGTCCTTCATACAGGGCTTCTAGTTCAGCAATGTTATTTGTGGCATTACCAATTGCTTTGGCAATCCTACCGCATATTTCCTTATTCCAGTTGTGGATTATGCAACCTATGCTAGCCTTCCCAGGGTTACCCTGAGAAGCCCCATCAAAATTTAATTTTTACCAACTGTGTTGGGGGGAGACCATTTACAATTCTGTCTGGCTGTTGATGTATCCTTTCCCCCATTACCGTAGTGAGGGGGGGGGGGGGGTGTTNGGGGGGGGGGGGGGGGTGTTAAGATTATGCCATTCATTCCTGATCTCATTATCCCATTGTGAGAAAATGTTTTCTGATGATTTTATTTGTTTAAGCCTATTATTTTTTCCTTCCACAATGCTTGCTTCAGTCTTGTTTAACATGTTAGTCCCTAATTTCTTGTCTTGGAATAATCTGCGATTACATTCCTTCCGAATTTCCCAGATCAAAATAGACGGGGCAATTTTACCAAGGAGATGGAAGGTGTTGTTTTTAAATGGAATTGGCCAACTTTTAAATAGATCAAATAAGTTATTTGGAAGGGGTATTTGGTAATGTAATTTCTTAAGTAACCAAAACCAGCACTTTTGAGCATATGGGCAGTTCAGCAAGATGTGGTCCACAGTTTCTTTATGAGATTCGCGTAAAACACATCTTGAGGGACCTTCAAATCCTAGTTTTTAAACCATTCAGCTGTGAGAATGCGTTTTTGGAGAGCCGCCCATGTAAACATTCCTGCTTTAGGTAAGCATAGGTTATCCCAGCATAAATGAAGTGGTAAGTCTGTATTATTCCACTTTTGCTTTTTTACTAGGGATTGATATCCTTCTTTCACCTTATAGGATCCGGTTTTAGAACCCAACCAAATCAGTGAGTCTTTTGAGTTTTTGGGGTTAATGGTTCTAGAAGACAATATAGTGGATAATTCTAACCATTCATTGTTTGAGAGAGGAGTGTTATCCAAAGATTTCCATTTCCATTTTAGACTTGGTTCCCCCTTAGGGAATTCCACATAGTTATTTAAGGTTTCCCCCCATAAATTGGTGAGAATGGTCTTAATATTAGGGGATATACTTTCAGATAAAGGGGAATATCCTCCCCAAGAGTCCTCCCAGAAAAGAGCTTTATCCCCCACTCCTATATCCCAAGAAAGTTTATTTGGATAATGTTTCTACATTCTAGCATAAAGTTCCACATTCTAGATCCCTTTGGGGGGTTAATGGTTCTAAATATATTTGTATTATCATTTGGGTCGAGGTACTTATTGTAAAGGATTTTGGCCCATTTGCTAGTTGGGTTTTGGTACATTTTCCAAACTAATTTGGCCCCCAGTACTTGGTTTTGCCATTTGAGTCTTTTGATTCCTAGGCCACCATTGTTCGATGGGTTTACAAATTGTGTCCCAGCTAATTAATGCCATTTTTTATTGTTAGACGCAAAATAAAAGTAGGGTTGAGAGGACGACTTTAATCATAGTTAATCGTCCAGTATTTGAAAGCCATTTACCTTTCCAATTATCCATCTTTTGATCAAATTTGTTGAGCATAGGTTCCTAGAGTTTTGAAGACCTGTTATCCTTTTCAATGGGAATACCTAAATATTTGCATGGGAAGGTTCCTTTCTTGTAACCTAAAATATTGCATATGTCCACTTGTACTGTTGGGTCGGTATTTATAAAGAAAATCTCAGACTTATCTCCATTGACTTGTTGATCCGATACTTTTGTATATAATTGGAGGATTTCTTTGTGATTTAGAGCTTCGTTTTCTGTGGATTCAGTGACCTTAACCCCGCTTACTTTTTTCCTGGATTGATAATTCTTTATCATCCTACCATAAGCCTCCATCATTATGACAAAAAGAAAAGGGGAGATAGAGTCCCCTTGTCTTAAACCTCTTGAGATGTCAAAAAAACCTTCTGGGGATCCATTAACAAGAACAAAGATTTTTGGTGTTGATATGAAGTTAAAGATTAGATTAATCCATCTTTTTGAAAAACCAAACGCCTCGAGACATTTATAGAGGAACCGCCAGTCCACCTTGTCGTATGCTTTTTGGATATCTAACTTAATAAGCATTGTGGGTTTTTTGTTCTGTTGAACTGAGTGAATGAGTTCTTGAATGATAATAATACCATCAAAAATAGATCTATTGGGAACAAAACCAGTTTGTTCTTTTGAAATTATGTTGGGTAGAACAGTTTTTAATCTATTTGCCATTGCTTTAGACATAATTTTATATAGCGTATTGCATAAAGCTATTGGTCTAAAGTCACTTAAGGTCTCAGTTTCAATTTTTTTGGGGATCAAGGTAAAAAAGGTATTATTAATTTCTTTAAGAATGTTGCCAGATTTCCTAGTTTTCTCGATGGCTTCCCAAAGATTAGTACCTAGGAAACTCCAACATTTTTGAAAGAAACTTGGAGGAAACCCATCTGGACCAGGAGCCTTATCTGGCTTCATTTGAAATAATGCTGATCTAATTTCTTCCTTCGAAAAGGCTTGATTTAACATCATATTATCCTCATAAGTAACAATTTTAGGGATACAGTTTATGAATAGGTTCTGAGATTTGAGATCCGAAAAATCCCAATTGTTAAGGGTATTCTGGAAAAAAGATACAACTTCCTTGGCAATGTCCCTGGGATCTTCTAGATCTGTGCCTTGTAAATTTTTAATTTTAGTTATTCTGTAAATATTTCTTCTCATTTTAGTGTTGTTATGGAAAATTTTTGTGTTCATATCACCTTCTGATAACCAATCTTCCCTTGATTTTTGTTTCCAAAAAAGTTCCTCTTTTAACAACATTGATTCTTGTTTGCTTAATAAATTCTTTTCTTTAAAATATCTTTCATTGTTTATTCCTTAAAGATTTCTTCGTTTAAAGTCTGAATTTCAGCTTCGACTATATCTTTTTCTTCAAAAATATTTTTGAAATGATGTTTGTTCCAATCTTGGATTTTTGTTTTAAGGGTTTTGAGTTTTGACACAAAGCAATACATTTTTTATCCTTCCGCAAATTTCTCTTGCCACCAGTTTTCCAATAGTGACATGAAATTTTTGTCGAGATACCACATGTTTTCAAATTTGAATGAGCTCCTGTTAGGTCTTAAATCCTTGAGGATTTCAATAGAAATAGGGAAGTGATCTGATCCAGAAGTGTGATCCAGTGATGCACTAAATTGATAACCAAAAGTGGATAGATTTCCATAGAATAAAAATCTATCCAGCTTTTCCGCAATATTGTCAGATCCTCCCCTTTTATTATTCCAAGTGAAAGAACCATTATTAAGAGGAAAGTCATTCAAATTATTGTCTGAAATCCATTGTTTAAAGTTAGTCATGGATTGAGAGATGGATTGGACCCCCCCTTTCTTTTCATTTAGGTTTCTAATTGCGTTGAAATCTCCCCCAATTAAATAGTACCAGTTTTTGTTCTGAGAAATGAAATTGCTAATCTCAGCCCAAAGTTCTGCCTTACCTGAATGGGGCCATAAATATTTATAAGATAGAATGATAATTTACTCTGAATGCTTTTAACCCAACCTCCCATCCAAATTTGGTTTTTGATATTTATTTCAAATTTTGTTCTTCTTGGATCCCATAGCATAGCTAGACCGCTTGAGGCAGTGTTGGTTGGTACTCCTTCAATCTACCAGATTCCCAATTTCTTACCTAGCTTATTTAATTCCTCTTTATCTAGTTTAGTTTCTTGAATTAGGAGAATGTAAGATTTTAGTGTGTTAAGACAACATTTAAGTAAATGCTGTTTGTTAGGGGCATTTAATCCCCTAACATTCCAAGTTGTGATTTTCATGGGGCTCTGTGGGAAGGAATTTCCCCTTCCCTACATTGAGCATGTTGGAAATTTTGACTTGATTATCCGCTTCCCCATCTCTTTTTGTAAGTTCTGAAATGGATTTTCTACCTCTATTTTTGGGCAATTTACCATAGTTTGGATTATTTATGCCTTTTTTGGTTTGAGCAATTCCCAAATTACTGTTATCAATCATGGATTGATCAATACTTTTTTCCACCTCATCATTTTCTAGTGCCACGTCATTTAGCATTAAATTTGTTAAGAGAGGGTTAACCTGAGGAGAATGATTCCTCGTTTATTTCTATTTCATTTATTTCATTATTGATGCCCAACATTTTATAAACAACGTCTAATTCCGGGGGAATTTCAGTTTCCAGCTCTTGTATGATAGGGTCATGATTTTTAGGAGAAGCAACCAGGGATTGGATCTTTCTATTATTTTTAATTGATTCCAGTTATTCTTTAAGGTCATTCCATGTTAGTAATTCTTCGCTAATTTCATTCTACATTTGCTATAATCCATTCTAATAGAATATTGAGTTCGCCCATTTTGGATTTCATCTTTTCTACTAGTCTTTCTTGATCTAATAGGATCGATTCTACTGGATCAAAGGGAGATGGAGGGATTTCATTAGATGGCACATTTTTTCTACAACCTTGATTCAGTGTATGATCAATAGAATTGGTGTTGAGGTAAGAGGGATCGATTGAGAATTTAACAGTGGATGAAGGGGAAGAGACAAGGGATTTGTCGGATGAAACGTCTGCAGTGACAATTTGGGGATTGAATAATTCCATTCGACTCAGTTGCATAATATAATCACTTTCGGGTTGACCCTGAGGAGTGGGAGGGGGAATTGGCATTTGAAAATTCAGATCAATTAATGGTAACTCATATATTTTCGTTGTCTAGCTTACGAGGGACAACCTTTGGAATATTGTTTGATTTAGGAGAGTTTAACTTATTAATAATAACTCCACCATTATTGAGGAAAGTAATATTTAGATCCGAATTTAGGTTTACCTTCTTTTGAATTAAATCAGAATAGAAATCCGCCTGTATTTTAGGATTTTGAAATATGATATAATCTGAAATTTTGTTTTCACGGAACATGGTTCCAGATTGTAAATTGAATTGTTGGAAATAATTTTCAATGGTTTAAGCTTCCTGGAAAGAGTCGTTTCTACTAAAATATTGAGATTGTTTGAGGATAGATTTTTTTTTTGTTAAACCCCTAAAACCCCCTAATAGTTCGCCGATTTGGGAAATAATTTGACTGTGAAGCAGTTCAACCGGGAAGTTTGGGATAGTTATCCAACGGAATGCCGAAATAGAATTGAATTTAGAAATGTGGAAATTAGGGCACCAGTTGAAAAAATGTATTGGAAACCCTTTACAGAATAAAATAGGGCCGACAAGAAGTTTATCCTTTAAGACTTTGGATTTGCATTCTATGTAAACAAAATCTCCAACAAGGTTAGTAGTACTTACCTGATTGTTGAAGGATCGCCTAACCCAATTTGAGAAATCGAAGTTCGAGATGAAACTTCTGCCCCAAAATGCAAAAAACCCATAATTCCTGCATTGGTTCCATAGGCCATCAGAATAAATGTTGCTAGTGATGAGGAATTCGGAATCTGGGAGAGGGTTATTGTCGGGAGTGATTAATCTTTTGAGGAGCAGCAAGATGTGCCAATTTAGCCGTGGGAGGGTTAGGTTTTGACGCTCCAAGGGAAACCCTGTTTGCTCTAGTGGCTAAAATTTGATTTGACCCCGAAATCTGGACTGCCTGAATCTTTTGTTTCTTTTCATTTCTGCGCATGGAAACCGTCACCCATCCCTCTGCTTCGTTGGGAGTGGTCTTTCCTATTTCACAGGGTTTGTAACCTCCCTTGTTCTGCGTTCCGTATGCTGAGAGTTTTGAATTTTCTAGGTCTTCAAACCTATTTTTGGTATTAACATTGAGTAATGCGTATTTCGTTTTTCCATAATAATTTTTCTAAGCCCGTATCAAGTTAGAGCCCAGATGTCTGCTCTTCGTGGTGTTAGTTTCAGCTTTGTGGGCCTCAACTTTGCGAATTTCTGCTTTATGAGCCTCTGCTTTGCGAGCCATTATTTTATTTTCAACTGTCATCACCAATTTAGGGGATTTTGAGGTTGTGGGTAAGGCCCATATTTTTCCATGTGCGGATGGTGCAGACGGCTCTGGAGGGTTTCTTCTATGCTGCCTGTGGTGTACCGTCTGCCACTCGTTTTCAACATTTTGCTCTATTTCATTTGCCAATGATTTTTCTGACTGAGTAATATTTCTACTTTGATCCTTTTGAATCGCATATTTTGTAAATGCGAAGTAATTATCTTGATTTTGCTTTAATTTTCCTTGACTTAGAGAATTATTTGCTTCTGAATCGTGAATTTGTGAGAGCGGCTGAAATTTATTTCGCAATGATATCTTACCCTGCTCTTCGAACACGGATTGCTGTTCACTATTAATGCTATTGAATTTCCTGCTATTCGCATTCGCATTAGCGAAGAATTACTAACATGCAATGACCTTAAAGAATAACTGGAATCAATTAAAAATAATAGAAAGATCCAATCCCTGGTTGCTTCTCCTAAAAATCATGACCCTATCATACAAGAGCTGGAAACTGAAATTCCCCCGGAATTAGAGGTTGTTTATAAAATGTTGGGCATCAATAATGAAATAAATGAAATAGAAATAAACGAGGAATCATTCTCCTCAGGTTAACCCTCTCTTAACAAATTTAATGCTAAATGAAGTGGCACTAGAAAATGATGAGGCGGAAAAAGGTATTGATCAATCCATGATTGATAATAGTAATTTGGGAATTGCTCAAACCAAAAAAGGCATAAATAATCCAAACTATGGTAAATTGCCCAAAAAGAGAGGTCTTCTCCCAATTGCTCTCCTTCGGATTTTGAGTCCGAAGATGCTAACTCCTCGCTCACCATTTGTGTGCGGAGGTCAATCACGTACTTCCTCCCGACTTTCTCCATGGTGAGTGTGTTCCGCTTCCAGTTGTGGTTCACCTTCGCCCAGGTGAGCCACCCTCGTCCCAAAATAGCCTCGTACCCCTTTTTCTTTAGTGGGATCACCACAAAGTCGAGTACGAAGGGCTGTGTCCCAATCATTACGCGTTGAGCCATGAGGGTTCTGATGGGTTTGATGTCGTGCTGGTCCGCTCCCAACAAGTTGAAGGTTGGAGGCCACAGCGTGGGTTTCCCCAACTTTTTCCATGTCTCCTCCAGAAGTACATTTACTCCGGACCCACCATCTACAATGGTGTCTGTGAGAGTGGTGCCAAGGATACCCATCTCGACGACTGCTGGGTACCTCCCGTTGTTTACAACAAGTATCATCGGGTCAATTGCAGACCCTCCAGGGATGTTCGTACGTGTGGTATTTGACTGCGTGGCCAAGTTCCCCAATAGTGTCGTTCCCAAGTGAGGCATGGTGTGAAGGAGGTCTTGGAGTTTCACCGGTACCTGTAAATGTAACAGTTGTCTTAGAATGTTTTGTTCTGCCTCCCTCCGGTCTGAGGTGGTGGCCATCTCCCATGTTTTTTTTGTGCCTTCATCGCCTTCTCTATTTCTTCCTTAGCCTCCCGTGCCCGTTGTTTTTCTGTTCGAGGGTCTGGATATGTGGTTTGCTTTGCTTGCCCTCGGGTGATGGTCAGTACCGTATTCATGCTTCCATCTATGTCTAGCCAATTAATGCCAGATTTCGGGCAGTTGGCATC